>JAPTYO010000047.1:0-144338 GCA_036873135.1 Clarkia xantiana subsp. parviflora | reverse complement strand
CTGTTTTTTCCATAGGCAGCTGCCTATGGGTTTTTCGCAATTTTTAATTTGCCAATATCTCCCACTCGGACTCCGAATGGATTGATTTCAGGTGCGTTTCATTTATTCTAGGCCTATTTTATATTTCCAATGTCAATTTCGCGTTTTAGCTAATTTCAAAGTTCACTGTTTTTCAATAGGCAGCGCCATGGGTTTTTTCGCAATTTTTAATTTGCCGATATCTCCTCACTCGGACCTCCGAATTGGATGATTTCAGGTGCGTTTTCATTTATTCTAGGCTATTTTATATTTCAATGTCAATTTCGCGTTTTAGCTAATTTCAAAGTTCACTGTTTTTTCCATAGGCAGCTGCCTATGGGGTTTTCGCAATTTTTAATTTGCCGATATCTCCTCACTCGGACCTCCGAATTGGATGATTCAGGTGCGTTTTCATTTATTCTAGGCCTATTTTATATTTCCAATGTCAATTTCGCGTTTTAGCTAATTTCAAAGTTCACTGTTTTTTCCATAGGCAGCTGCCTATGGTTTTTCGCAATTTTTAATTTGCCGATATCTCCTCACTCGGACCTCCGAATTGGATGATTTCAGGTGCGTTTTCATTTATTCTAGGCCTATTTTATATTTCCAATGTCAATTTCGCGTTTAGCTAATTTCAAAGTTCACTGTTTTTTCCATAGGCAGCTGCCTATGGGTTTTTCGCAAATTTTAATTGCCGATATCTCCTCACTCGGACCTCGAATTGGATGATTTCAGGTGCGTTTTTCATTATTCTAGCCTTTTTTATATTTCCAATGTCAATTTCGCGTTTTAGCTAATTTCAAAGTTCACTGTTTTTTCCATAGGCAGCTGCCTATGGGTTTTTCGCAATTTTTAATTTGCCGATATCTCCTCACTCGGACCTCCGAATTGGATGATTTCAGGTGCGTTTTCATTTATTCTAGGCCTATTTTATATTTCCAATGTCAATTTCGCGTTTTAGCTAATTTCAAAGTTCACTGTTTTTTCCATAGGCAGCTGCCTATGGGTTTTTCGCAATTTTTAATTTGCCGATATCTCCTCACTCGGACCTCCGAATTGGATGATTTCAGGTGCGTTTTCATTTATTCTAGGCCTATTTTATATTTCCAATGTCAATTTCGCGTTTTAGCTAATTTCAAAGTTCACTGTTTTTCCATAGGCAGCTGCCTATGGGTTTTTCGCAATTTTAATTTGCCGATATCTCCTCACTCGGACCTCCGAATTGGATGATTTCAGGTGCGTTTTCATTTATTCTAGGCCTATTTTATATTTCCAATGTCAATTTCGCGTTTTAGCTAATTTCAAAGTTCACTGTTTTTCCATAGGCAGCTGCCTATGGGTTTTTCGCAATTTTTAATTTGCCGATATCTCCTCACTCGGACCTCCGAATTGGATGATTTCAGGTGCGTTTTCATTTATTCTAGCCTATTTTATATTTCCAATGTCAATTTCGTTTTAGCTAATTTCAAAGTTCACTGTTTTTTCCATAGGCAGCTGCCTATGGGTTTTTCGCAATTTTTAATTTGCCGATATCTCCTCACTCGGACCTCCGAATTGGATGATTTCAGGTGCGTTTTCATTTATTCTAGGCCTATTTTATATTTCCAATGTCAATTTCGCGTTTTAGCTAATTTCAAAGTTCACTGTTTTTTCCATAGGCAGCTGCCTATGGGTTTTCGCAATTTTAATTTGCCGATATCTCCTCACTCGGACCTCCGAATTGGATGATTTCAGGTGCGTTTTCATTTATTCTAGGCCTATTTATATTTCCAATGTCAATTTCGCGTTTTAGCTAATTTCAAAGTTCACTGTTTTTTCCATAGGCAGCTGCCTATGGGTTTTTCGCAATTTTAATTTGCCGATATCTCCTCACTCGGACCTCCGAATTGGATGATTTCAGGTGCGTTTTCATTTATTCTAGGCCTATTTATATTTCCAATGTCAATTTCGCGTTTTAGCTAATTTCAAAGTTCACTGTTTTTTCCATAGGCAGCTGCCTATGGGTTTTCGCAATTTTTAATTTGCCGATATCTCCTCACTCGGACCTCCATTGGATGATTTCAGGTGCGTTTTCATTTATTCTAGGCCTATTTTATATTTCCAATGTCAATTTCGCGTTTTAGCTAATTTCAAAGTTCACTGTTTTTTCCATAGGCAGCTGCCTATGGGTTTTTCGCAATTTTTAATTTGCCGATATCTCCTCACTCGGACCTCCGAATTGGATGATTTCAGGTGCGTTTTCATTTATTCTAGGCCTATTTTATATTTCCAATGTCAATTTCGCGTTTTAGCTAATTTCAAAGTTCACTGTTTTTTCCATAGGCAGCTGCCTATGGGTTTTTCGCAATTTTAATTTGCCGATATCTCCTCACTCGGACCTCCGAATTGGATGATTTCAGGTGCGTTTCATTTATTCTAGGCCTATTTTATATTTCCAATGTCAATTTCGCGTTTTAGCTAATTTCAAAGTTCACTGTTTTTTCCATAGGCAGCTGCCTATGGGTTTTCGCAATTTTTAATTTGCCGATATCTCCTCACTCGGACCTCCGAATTGGATGATTTCAGGTGCGTTTTCATTTATTCTAGGCTATTTTATATTTCCAATGTCAATTTCGCGTTTTAGCTAATTTCAAAGTTCACTGTTTTTCCATAGGCAGCTGCCTATGGGTTTTTCGCAATTTTTAATTTGCCGATATCTCCTCACTCGGACCTCCGAATTGGATGATTTCAGGTGCGTTTTCATTTATTCTAGGCCTATTTTATATTTCCAATGTCAATTTCGCGTTTTAGCTAATTTCAAAGTTCACTGTTTTTTCCATAGGCAGCTGCCTATGGGTTTTTCGCAATTTTAATTTGCCGATATCTCCTCACTCGGACCTCCGAATTGGATGATTTCAGGTGCGTTTTCATTTATTCTAGGCCTATTTTATATTTCCAATGTCAATTTCGCGTTTTAGCTAATTTCAAAGTTCACTGTTTTTTCCATAGGCAGCTGCCTATGGGTTTTTCGCAAATTTTAATTTGCCGATATCTCCTCACTCGGACCTCCGAATTGGATGATTTCAGGTGCGTTTTCATTTATTCTAGGCCTATTTTATATTTCCAATGTCAATTTCGCGTTTTAGCTAATTTCAAAGTTCACTGTTTTTTCCATAGGCAGCTGCCTATGGGTTTTCGCAATTTTTTATTTGCCGATATCTCCTCACTCGGACCTCCGAATTGGATGATTTCAGGTGCGTTTTCATTTATTCTAGCCTATTTTATATTCCAATGTCAATTTCGCGTTTTAGCTAATTTCAAAGTTCACTGTTTTTTCCATAGGCAGCTGCCTATGGGTTTTTCGCAATTTTAATTTGCCGATATCTCCTCACTCGGACCTCCGAATTGGATGATTTCAGGTGCGTTTTCATTTATTCTAGGCCTATTTTATATTTCCAATGTCAATTTCGCGTTTTAGCTAATTTCAAAGTTCACTGTTTTTTCCATAGGCAGCTGCCTATGGGTTTTTCGCAATTTTTAATTTGCCGATATCTCCTCACTCGGACCTCCGAATTGGATGATTTCAGGTGCGTTTTCATTTATTCTAGGCCTATTTTATATTTCCAATGTCAATTTCGCGTTTTAGCTAATTTCAAAGTTCACTGTTTTTTCCATAGGCAGCTGCCTATGGGTTTTTCGCAATTTTTAATTTGCCGATATCTCCTCACTCGGACCTCCGAATTGGATGATTTCAGGTGCGTTTTCATTTATTCTAGGCCTATTTTATATTTCCAATGTCAATTTCGCGTTTTAGCTAATTTCAAAGTTCACTGTTTTTTCCATAGGCAGCTGCCTATGGGTTTTTCGCAATTTTTAATTTGCCGATATCTCCTCACTCGGACCTCCGAATTGGATGATTTCAGGTGCGTTTTCATTTATTCTAGGCCTATTTTATATTTCCAATGTCAATTTCGCGTTTTAGCTAATTTCAAAGTTCACTGTTTTTTCCATAGGCAGCTGCCTATGGGTTTTTCGCAATTTTTAATTTGCCGATATCTCCTCACTCGGACCTCCGAATTGGATGATTTCAGGTGCGTTTTCATTTATTCTAGGCCTATTTTATATTTCCAATGTCAATTTCGCGTTTTAGCTAATTTCAAAGTTCACTGTTTTTTCCATAGGCAGCTGCCTATGGGTTTTTCGCAATTTTTAATTTGCCGATATCTCCTCACTCGGACCTCCGAATTGGATGATTTCAGGTGCGTTTTCATTTATTCTAGGCCTATTTTATATTTCCAATGTCAATTTCGCGTTTTAGCTAATTTCAAAGTTCACTGTTTTTCCATAGGCAGCTGCCTATGGGTTTTTCGCAATTTTTAATTTGCCGATATCTCCTCACTCGGACCTCCGAATTGGATGATTTCAGGTGCGTTTTCATTTATTCTAGGCCTATTTTATATTTCCAATGTCAATTTCGCGTTTTAGCTAATTTCAAAGTTCACTGTTTTTTCCATAGGCAGCTCCTATGGGTTTTTCGCAATTTTTAATTTGCCGATATCTCCTCACTCGGACCTCCGAATTGGATGATTTCAGGTGCGTTTTCATTTATTCTAGGCCTATTTTATATTTCCAATGTCAATTTCGCGTTTTAGCTAATTTCAAAGTTCACTGTTTTTCCATAGGCAGCTGCCTATGGGTTTTTCGCAATTTTTAATTTGCCGATATCTCCTCACTCGGACCTCCGAATTGGATGATTTCAGGTGCGTTTTCATTTATTCTAGGCCTATTTTATATTTCCAATGTCAATTTCGCGTTTTAGCTAATTTCAAAGTTCACTGTTTTTTCCATAGGCAGCTGCCTATGGGTTTTTCGCAATTTTTAATTTGCCGATATCTCCTCACTCGGACCTCCGAATTGGATGATTTCAGGTGCGTTTTCATTTATTCTAGGCCTATTTTATATTTCCAATGTCAATTTCGCGTTTTAGCTAATTTCAAAGTTCACTGTTTTTTCCATAGGCAGCTGCCTATGGGTTTTTCGCAATTTTAATTTGCCGATATCTCCTCACTCGGACCTCCGAATTGGATGATTTCAGGTGCGTTTTCATTTATTCTAGGCCTATTTTATATTTCCAATGTCAATTTCGCGTTTTAGCTAATTTCAAAGTTCACTGTTTTTTCCATAGGCAGCTGCCTATGGGTTTTTCGCAATTTTTAATTTGCCGATATCTCCTCACTCGGACCTCCGAATTGGATGATTTCAGGTGCGTTTTCATTTATTCTAGGCCTATTTTATATTTCCAATGTCAATTTCGCGTTTTAGCTAATTTCAAAGTTCACTGTTTTTTCCATAGGCAGCTGCCTATGGGTTTTCGCAATTTTAATTTGCCGATATCTCCTCACTCGGACCTCCGAATTGGATGATTTCAGGTGCGTTTTCATTTATTCTAGGCCTATTTTATATTTCCAATGTCAATTTCGCGTTTTAGCTAATTTCAAAGTTCACTGTTTTTTCCATAGGCAGCTGCCTATGGGTTTTCGCAATTTTTAATTTGCCGATATCTCCTCACTCGGACCTCCGAATTGGATGATTTCAGGTGCGTTTTCATTTATTCTAGGCCTATTTTTATATTTCCAATGTCAATTTCGCGTTTTAGCTAATTTCAAAGTTCACTGTTTTTTCCATAGGCAGCTGCCTATGGGTTTTCGCAATTTTTAATTTGCCGATATCTCCTCACTCGGACCTCCGAATTGGATGATTTCAGGTGCGTTTTCATTTATTCTAGGCCTATTTTATATTTCCAATGTCAATTTCGCGTTTTAGCTAATTTCAAAGTTCACTGTTTTTCCATAGGCAGCTGCCTATGGTTTTTCGCAATTTTAATTTGCCGATATCTCCTCACTCGGACCTCCGAATTGGATGATTTCAGGTGCGTTTTCATTTATTCTAGGCCTATTTTATATTTCCAATGTCAATTTCGCGTTTTAGCTAATTTCAAAGTTCACTGTTTTTCCATAGGCAGCTGCCTATGGGTTTTCGCAATTTTTAATTTGCCGATATCTCCTCACTCGGACCTCCGAATTGGATGATTTCAGGTGCGTTTTCATTTATTCTAGGCCTATTTTATATTTCCAATGTCAATTTCGCGTTTTAGCTAATTTCAAAGTTCACTGTTTTTTCCATAGGCAGCTGCCTATGGGTTTTTCGCAATTTTTAATTTGCCGATATCTCCTCACTCGGACCTCCGAATTGGATGATTTCAGGTGCGTTTTCATTTATTCTAGGCCTATTTTATATTTCCAATGTCAATTTCGCGTTTTAGCTAATTTCAAAGTTCACTGTTTTTTCCATAGGCAGCTGCCTATGGGTTTTTCGCAATTTTAATTTGCCGATATCTCCTCACTCGGACCTCCGAATTGGATGATTTCAGGTGCGTTTTCATTTATTCTAGGCCTATTTTATATTTCCAATGTCAATTTCGCGTTTTAGCTAATTTCAAAGTTCACTGTTTTTTCCATAGGCAGCTGCCTATGGGTTTTTCGCAATTTTTAATTTGCCGATATCTCCTCACTCGGACCTCCGAATTGGATGATTTCAGGTGCGTTTTCATTTATTCTAGGCCTATTTTATATTTCCAATGTCAATTTCGCGTTTTAGCTAATTTCAAAGTTCACTGTTTTTTCCATAGGCAGCTGCCTATGGGTTTTTCGCAATTTTTAATTTGCCGATATCTCCTCACTCGGACCTCCGAATTGGATGATTTCAGGTGCGTTTTCATTTATTCTAGGCCTATTTTATATTTCCAATGTCAATTTCGCGTTTTAGCTAATTTCAAAGTTCACTGTTTTTTCCATAGGCAGCTGCCTATGGTTTTTCGCAATTTTTAATTTGCCGATATCTCCTCACTCGGACCTCCGAATTGGATGATTTCAGGTGCGTTTTCATTTATTCTAGGCCTATTTTATACTTCCAATGTCAATTTCACGTTTTATCTAATTTCAAAGTTCACTGTTTTTTCCATAGGCAGCTGCCTATGGGTTTTCGCAATTTTAATTTGCCGATATCTCCTCACTCGGACCTCCGATTAGGATGATTTCAGGTGCGTTTTCATTTATTCTAGGCCTATTTTATATTTCCAATGTCAATTTCGTGTTTTAGCTAATTTCAAAGTTCACTGTTTTTTCCATAGGCAGCTGCCTATGGGTTTTTCGCAATTTTTAATTTGCCGATATCTCCTCACTCGGACCTCCGAATTGGATGATTTCAGGTGCGTTTTCATTTATTCTAGGCCTATTTTATATTTCCAATGTAATTTCGCGTTTTAGCTAATTTCAAAGTTCATTGTTTTTTCCATAGGCAGCTGCTTATGGGTTTTTCGCAATTTTTAATTTGCCGATATCTCCTCACTCGGACCTCCGAATTGGATGATTTCAAGTGCGTTTCATTTATTCTAGGCCTATTTTATATTTCCAATGTCAATTTCGCGTTTTAGCTAATTTCAAAGTTCGCTGTTTTTTCCAATAGGCAGCTGCCTATGGGTTTTTCGCAATTTTTAATTTGCCAATATCTCCTCACTCGGACCTCCGAATTGGATGATTTCAGGTGCGTTTTCATTTATTCTAGGCCTATTTTATATTTCCAATGTCAATTTCGCGTTTTAGCTAATTTCAAAGTTCGCTGTATTTCCATAGGCAGCTGCCTATGGGTTTTTCGCAATTTTTTATTTGCCGATATCTCCTCACTCGGACCTCCGAATTGGATGATTTCAGGTGCGTTTTCATTTATTCTAGTCCAATTTTATATTTCCAATGTCAATTTCGCGTTTTAGCTAATTTCAAAGTTCGTTGTTTTTTGCATAGGCAGCTGCCTATGGGTTTTTCGCAATTTTTAATTTGCCGATATCTCCTCACTCGGACCTCCGAATTGGATGATTTCAGGTGCGTTTTCATTTATTCTAGGCCTATTTTATATTTCCAATGTCAATTTCGCGTTTTAGCTAATTTCAAAGTTCCCTGTTTTTTCCATAGGCAGCTGCCTATGGGTTTTTCGCAATTTTTAATTTGCCGATATCTCCTCACTCGGACCTCCGATTAGGATGATTTCAGGTGCGTTTTCATTTATTCTAGGCCTTTTATATTTCCAATGTCAATTTCGTGTTTTAGCTAATTTCAAAGTTCACTGTTTTTTCCATAGGCAGCTCCTATGGGTTTTTCACAATTTTTAATTTGCCGATATCTCCTCACTCGGACCTCCGAATTGGATGATTGCAGGTGCGTTTTCATTTATTCTAGGCCTATTTATATTTCCAATGTCAATTTCGCGTTTTAGCTAATTTCAAAGTTCACTGTTTTTTCCATAGGCAGCTGCCTATGGGTTTTTCGCAATTTTTAATTTGCCGATATCTCCTCACTCGGACCTCCGAATTGGATGATTTAGAGTGCGTTTTCATTTATTCTAGGCCTATTTTATATTTCCAATGTCAATTTCGCGTTTTAGCTAATTTCAAAGTTCGTTGTTTTTTTCTAATAGGCAGCTGCCTATGGGTTTTTCGCAATTTTAATTTGCCAATATCTCCTCACTCGGACCTCCGAATTGGATGATTTCAGGTGCGTTTTCATTTATTCTAGGCCTATTTTATACTTCCAATGTCAATTTCACGTTTTATCTAATTTCAAAGTTCACTGTTTTTTCCATAGGCAGCTGCCTATAGTTTTTCGCAATTTTTAATTTGCCGATATCTCCTCACTCGGACCTCCGATTAGGATGATTTCAGGTGCGTTTTCATTTATTCTAGGCCTATTTTATATTTCCAATGTCAATTTCGTGTTTTAGCTATTTTCAAAGTTCACTGTTTTTTCCATAGGCAGCTGCCTATGGGTTTTTCGCAATTTTTAATTTGCCGATATCTCCTCACTCGGACCTCCGATTAGGATGATTTCAGGTGCGTTTTCATTTATTCTAGGCCTATTTTATATTTCCAATGTCAATTTCGTGTTTTAGCTAATTTCAAAGTTCACTGTTTTTTCCATAGGCAGCTGCCTATGGGTTTTTCGCAATTTTTAATTTGCTGATATCTCCTCACTCGGACCTCCGAATTGGATGATTTCAGGTGCGTTTTCATTTATTCTAGGCCTATTTTATATTTCCAATGTCAATTTCGCGTTTTAGCTAATTTCAAAGTTCACTGTTATTTCCATAGGCAGCTGCCTATGGGTTTTTCGCAATTTTTAATTTGCCGATATCTCCTCACTCGGACCTCCGAATTGGATGATTTAGAGTGCGTTTTCATTTATTCTAGGCCTATTTTATATTTCCAATGTCAATTTCGCGTTTTAGCTAATTTCAAAGTTCGCTGTTTTTTCCAATAGGCAGCTGCCTATGGGTTTTTCGCAATTTTTAATTTGCCAATATCTCCTCACTCGGACCTCCGAATTGGATGATTTCAGGTGCGTTTTCATTTATTCTAGGCCTATTTTATACTTCCAATGTCAATTTCACGTTTTATCTAATTTCAAAGTTCACTGTTTTTTCCATAGGCAGCTGCCTATGGGTTTTTCGCAATTTTTAATTTGCCGATATCTCCTCACTCGGACCTCCGATTAGGATGATTTCAGGTGCGTTTTCATTTATTCTAGGCCTATTTTATATTTCCAATGTCAATTTCGCGTTTTAGCTAATTTCAAAGTTCACTGTTTTTTCCATAGGCAACTGCTTATGGGTTTTTCGCAATTTTTAATTTGCCGACATCTCCTCACTCGGACCTCCGAATTGGATGATTTCAGGTGCGTTTTCATTTATTCTAGGCCAATTTTATATTTCCAATGTCAATTTCGCGTTTTAGCTAATTTCAAAGTTCGTTGTTTTTTGCATAGGCAGCTGTCTATGGGTTTTTCGCAATTTTTAATTTGCCGATATCTCCTCACTCGGACCTCCGAATTGGATGATTTCAGGTGCGTTTTCATTTATTCTAGGCCTATTTTATATTTCCAATGTCAATTTCGCGTTTTAGCTAATTTCAAAGTTCACTGTTTTTTCCATAGGCAGCTGCCTATGGGTTTTTCGCAATTTTTAATTTGCCGATATCTCCTCACTCGGACCTCCGAATTGAATGATTTTAGGTGCGTTGTCATTTATTCTAGGCCTATTTTATATTTCCAATGTCAATTTCACGTTTTAGCTAATTTCAAAGTTCACTGTTTTTTCCATAGGCAGCTGCCTAAGGGTTTTTCGCAATTTTTAATTTGCCGATATCTCCTCACTCGGACCTCCGAATTGGATGATTTCAAGTGCGTTTTCATTTATTCTAGGCCTATTTTATATTTCCAATGTCAATTTCGCGTTTTAGCTAATTTCAAAGTTCACTGTTTTTTCCATAGGCAGCTGCCTATGGGTTTTTCGCAATTTTTAATTTGCCGATATCTCCTCACTCGGACCTCCGAATTGGATGATTTCAGGTGCGTTTTCATTTATTCTAGGCCCATTTTATATTTCCTATGTCAATTTCGCGTTTTAGCTAATTTCAAAGTTCACTGTTTTTTCCATAGGCAGCTGCCTATGAGTTTTTCGCAATTTTTAATTTGCCGATATCTCCTCACTCGGACCTCCGAATTGGATGATTTCAGGTGCGTTTTCATTTATTCTAGGCCTATTTTATATTTCCAATGTCAATTTCGCGTTTTAGCTAATTTCAAAGTTCACTGTTTTTTCCATAGGCAGCTGCCTATGGGTTTTTCGCAATTTTTAATTTGCCGATATCTCCTCACTCGGACCTCCGAATTGGATGATTTCAGGTGCGTTTTCAATTATTCTAGGCCTATTTTATATTTCCAATGTCAATTTCGCGTTTTTGCAAATTTCAAAGTTCACAGTTTTTTCCATAGGCAGCTCCCTATGGTTTTTCCAAGGGAGCATGTTGTAATCTTCAAGGGAGGTCATGGGTTCGAGTTTTGGTATCTTCAATTAATATTTTTCTTAACAAAAAAAAGTACATTCTTCTCTCTTCCGGTCAGACCGGTGCCGGTTTATCCGGTCCGACCCGGTCCAACCCGGTTTAATCCTGCCGAACCGGTTCTGCTGTGCAGACCTATAAATTAACAGGACCGGACCGCTGATACACCCGATTTGCGGTCTGACCCGGTCCGACCGCCGGTCCGGTCCGGTTTTCAAAACATTGATTCTACCATTTATAATCTAGTAAAATAGAATTAATTAAATATATAACTGTTCACGAGATTTCAATTTTTAAGAATTGGAAAATAATAATATATATAGCAATTTTTAACTCTATATAATTTACTAATTATTCTAGAGTATATCGTCTAAACTATTTCATACTTTATTCAATATCTAATCTATATAGCTTCTTGATGTAATTTTATCGTCATGGTAAAAATGTAGAATGTTTTAGTAATTTTTAAAAATATTTTACGACCACATGTACAAAACACTGAAATCAATAACACTTAATTGTGTGCGAACAATGAGCTCTCTCAATTAAAACTTAAATAAAAAAAACTTGAATTTATTGTTGTAACTGAACTCAACGGTGGTATGAGTTTTTACTATATGTAGAAAGTAAACCTAATACAAAAATCTCCACTAGTAATTATGATCAAAATAATACATATTAATGTTCTTTTTCTTTTTATAAGAATTTCAATTCTCAGTCCAAGCCCATCATCTTGAAGAAAAAAGCCCAAATATTTTTATTCGTTTAGTCGGTTTCTTTTATGCTCGATCCATTATTACTATCTTCCCTCATGCTAGAATAATGGGCCCTTTTTCTCTTAAAACTTCAACTTCAGAGCACTATTTATATTTCATCTTTTCATGTATGTGTATATATATATGTATGATTGAGAAAATATATATTATGCAATTTTTAGGGTTTTAAGGAGTAGTAGCCATTTTTATCTTAAAAATACTTCAGAGCACTATTTATATTTCATCTTTTCGTGTATGTATGATTGAGAAAATATATATATTGCGCAATTTTTAGGGGTTTAAGGAGAAGTGGTAACCATTTAAGCGGTTCAATGTTCATTCTTTAAGTAGAACTCATAGAGTTTAAAAATCGTCTAATGAAAAATTATTTATGGCAAGCATTTTATTATATATATACATATAATTCACATTTTTTTTCTTTACATGAAGTATATATTTATTTTCATGTTTTTTCTAACATAGTATCATTTAACAACAAACTGAAACTATAGTTCAATTAGATTTTTGGAAAAAATAAAAAATTTGGAAACATGATGAACATACTCCATGTCCATGTTATTGGTTCAGATCCAATATACAAATATGATTCAAATACTTGATGAAGAACAAATGAACATATATATATATAGATCAAATTTTGGAAATAAAAACAACAATTTGGAAACATGGTAAACATGCAGAACATATATGCCACCACACTTTTGATATACAATGCCTCTTTCACATCCACCAAAGCTACATAGTAACTTTTTTTAAAACACAAGTAATTAAATAACACAAATTTAAAACCCAAAAGTTATTTTGACAAACAGAAAGAACCAAAGAGGTAATTAATTGACTCTTTATTTTCCACAAGGAAAGTTTACAATTTAACTAGGCTTACAAATTGAGTAAGCTTGAAACAGCTTGTGAAGTAGTGGGATATATTCAGTGAAGATTCTAAGCAAAATGCTATCTCCTCTATAATATAGCACTTGAGGATCAGAACATCACCTTCATCATCATCAAACATTCATATTCATGAATCATGTTCATCTCCTTCAACCAGTCATCAATACCACGGGGTTTCGACCAGTCACCACCCTCGAAGCAAATAATCATTCCACGAGTTTCGCCTTCATCAGTTTATGAACCAAAATCAATTACATTATCCAAACTAGACTGTTCAGGGAGTCAAAACCCGTAAACCGAAAAAAAAGTACCTGAATTTCCAGGCAGGAATGAAGTTTAAGCATGTCGGAAAATTCAACCAGATTGATGGAGGTTATAGAAGTCCTGCAAAAAATGCTTCATTTTTCCTTTTCTGCAAATGAAAGTATTCATTTTTCATCGATATATGCTAATGCAAAATACATAGCTTTTTAAGTAGCGGGATGAGTTTAAGATAATGTCTCACCTTCAGCACGATGATGCCATATCCCGTGAACTTTATAATCCCAGACAGCATCAGATATCGCATCTTGTGGCAAAACCAACCCATCTTTCTTAATCGATCGATGCAAATTACAGAAGAATTTTGGGTCCTCCAATTTGATATACTCGCGCAAAAGCCTCTCATGGTTCGGGACCCAATTTCTAGGAAACGGGGAGTAATCGCAAGAGGGTATTGCCGACATGTGTGAAAACTGTACACCTTCAATTACATCCACCAATCCCATCCTCAAAAGATCAGAATATTCAGGAGCTGAATTGTTACTGCTCTCACTCAACGGACGGCTCAGATTGCGCGAAGCTATCTTATATACCTTAGCACGCGACTTCAGTCTGTACCTTGCAGCATATAACTTAGCCAAAGAGCTTCTAACAACATAAGCACAAAAGCCGACAACTTTTTTGCGGTTATCCGCATATCTATACCAATCAGCCATGGTTTCAAGAAACTTGTTCATTTGTGCGTTTGTATGAGCTTGACCTGAGTAAAGCATTGGATTACACGGGAGAGGCTCGGGGTCTTTATCTCCTTTTAGAAGCTCAAGCCGCCTGAACATACGAATACACTGATTTAAACAAGCAGTGACTGAGAGTAAAGTTCCCACACCTTTCTCATTCACAATCTTGCCTCCAGACGATGTGTACCTCAGTGTTGGGTGAATTACCCTTCGACAAAGGATATGGTCTAAGAATTGAACACCTCTACTAATGTGTTCTATCTCTAGCTTAGAATTATCCAACCTCAATCCAAACTGTGTTTCACAGAATTCAATAATGTCTTTTCGTGTCTGCACAGCATCTTCTCTAGGCCCTCGAATCCCAATCAATACGTGAGCCCCGTATCTAATGTAATCCATTTTTCTTGTTTTTTCATTGCCACTGGACGGAACGAATTCAGGCCAAGACGGGTTGTGACATCCATCATCAATTGAATTTTTCCATATAGAATCGAGTTTAGAGGGCCTAAAGAACTCAACAATCTTCTCTTCCATCATATGGTCTAATTCATTCAAACATATGTTAGCAAGTAAAGGACTTAAAACACCACAGTAACCGTAATTGGGTACCTTAGCAGCTTCCTCAGGTGCAAAACCGAAAAAAGTTCGCAGCCAATATGGGTCTGGTTTTGGCTCGTGTTCGTTGAGAAATCTCTTCTTGGTCGCCTTTCTCTTCTTCTTCCTCAACCTTTCCTCCACTGTAGAAGGAAACTGATCTCTAAGAGGGGTTCTAAATGCAGATTTGATCAGACTCAATATTCTTCTATCCTTAACAGCCTTCTCTAGGCAAGCCATTACAACTCTATTATCCAACCTCTCGAAAATCTCAGACAAGTCACCTTTCAAGAACCACAAGTACCCAGCAAAGTTACTCCTTATGGTTCTAATCACAGTGTGGGCACTTCTTCCCGGGCGAAAAGCGTGTGACTTTGATGAAATTCGAGACTCAAATAACGGCTCCATGATCATCAACAACACCTCCTGAACCACCCTGTCCTGGAAACATAACTCACTTGATTCAACAAATGCTTTTTGCTTGATTTTAGAGATTTTCCAATGGGGTTTATCATACGGGCTGGAAATGATCTGGTGGGTCTTGTCGTTCCACACGAACTGGTGGTGAAGAACTGCATTTCTGAGGGCAAGTAAGGAATGGAGAGTTTGCGAATGGATGGCGTTGCGCGGAGGGAATGTACCGGTGACATCAGCACAGGTTCTCTGGTAAGCTAGGACCCAGAGGTCAAATTTGGTGAGGAAGCCAGTGAGGTTGGGGAAAACAGCAGTGGGTGGTGAGGAGAAAGACTTTACCCATAATGAAGAAACTATCTGAATTGGATCTTCTTTGAGAAGAGAGTAAGGGTCTTGACCAACTTGGTTACTACTGTTAGTTCTGCAGCGAGGCGGGAGTTCTATGAGGGAGAATGAAGAAAAGGTTTTGGAGACAGTGAAGGGCTTGCAAAAGGAAATACGGCGAGAGAGGTGATCAGCAAAAGCCCTCTGTGACATCGCTTCCCTATTACATACTCTGCTCGGATTTTAAAGTTTAAAAAATGACTGAAACTGGCTTCGGCAGTCTTTGCACCCAATGAGAGTCACTCTTGCAGCAGCAAACAGAGTTCACTCTTGCAGCAGCAATGAAAACAGAGCCTTGGTGATTGTGAGGCAGTCACAACTGGGAAGAAAGAAATGCAACAGAGAGGTTATAATTAAAACTAACATATATATGTTTCTGATAGCAATGTTCTAACAGAAACATTTAGATTATGCAGAACAAACAAAAACATACTAAACAAGTTCAATTTGTCACCAAGTAAAAGATGTGCTGATATATAAATACATTGCACAACTAGAGCAAAAAAAACTTCCTCCAACTATAAGATATGAAGCATTTAAGGGCTTAAACAATGATAGATAGAGGAAAAAATAGGGCTACGGTTTTGTATCTAATTCCCTTCATACTTCTACATCAATGATATCAGCCAAAGTCAAGGTTGAGATCGATATAGATTTACTATTGTTTAAATTTAATCATTTTTCCATCTGCAAGTGACAGCAGAAAGAGATTTGATTTAGTTCTACATATTTTCCACCGTTGATCTTTTCAATCGAAACCCATCGATCACGATCGAGCTAACTATTACCATAATTTAAGCACTGTTTCTAATTCGACACTAGAGTAGACATCGATCCTACAATTATCTTGGCAGGTTCATCATCAGCAGCTAAAATTACGTTCACGCAAATCCAAAATTCTATATTTTGATTTGCTCAACCGTTATCACAGACTGAGATAAAATAATTGCAAAATGGAAGCGTCTAATTGCAGCAGCTAGACTATAGAAACCAAACAAGCTGCGGATGGATCAGAGGCTAGCAGAAAATAACCTTTACAGCTAAGATGTGAAGTGAAAACGAAGAGGGGCAGCCCCAAAATCCAAAATCAAGCAGGAATTTGTTGAGAAGAGGGAAAGGGAGTGGGTTCGAAGAAAGCAGCAGTTAGTCGACCAAGAGAGCTGCAGTCCGACAGAAAGAGCGGCTTCCATTGACGCGGGAAGGTGTAAAAACGGAAGAAGAAGAAGAACCCTAATTCAATATACCACTACAGTTTTAGTTTCACTTAAGAATCCCCTGTAGTTTAGTTTGGTTCATATATATAATTAAAAAAACAATTATATATTCATACGAAAATGATAAACATTCCGAAGGTGGTGTCCCGACTTATGCCGACTGTGTCTACTGATGTAAATAGCCCAAGAGTTGCTATTATTTACAGCAACTGCCACTATGAGATAGTCGGCATGAATCGGAACGTTATTGGCGGATTGTCTATCAGTGCTCATATTCATATATATATATATATGAGTAGTTTATCCACGTTCCGACTTTAGTGTCAGGAAAAGCTCCGACTTAGACTCGGTGGTAGTCTACGTAATTATTAGCAACTTTAAGGTCAATTATTCAAACAGAGACAATCGAAATTTGGTCGGAATGCTATCCTCGAAAAGCCTATCATTTTCGTATATATATATAACAAGCATAATGCTTAAGGAGTTAAGGGTGAAGAAAATGTCTGGTTAATCCGGAACCGAATCAGAAAGGGCAGTTCGGACTTCTGGATAAAAATAAACGGTTTTTGAATAAAATTCAAGGAATTCAGTTGTTATTTTGATTCGAGATAAGCATCTAGGTACTTAAATACTCTGAATCGGAACTGATTTAGTATAAGGAAAATAATTGGAGATTCGAAACTCAGCATTCGAGTTGTCTCAACATGTGAGAGTAATAATTTCAGCATCAAAGTTGTTAAGAATTATATCGTATGCCACTTAAAGTGATATCAAAACATCACGGATGCTGAGTTTCAGAACGCCAATCATTACTCTTAGTATATATATATTTATACATATAAAAAATTAGTAAGCATACCTTAATTCTTTTTTATTTAAAAGATTGTCGATTGTGTTTTATGATTGTAAAATCCGAAATTCTTAATTGTGGAAAATGTTGAAATATTTTTATAAATTAACTAGGTATATGTTTCACTTTGGTTTAATTGGTTTCCTAGAACTCATGTGGTAAAGAAAATGTATCCAAGTTAAAATGTATCCGTAATTATCCTAAACCTGGTATGAGATCGCATTTTCAAGTTTTTCATAGGTAAAGTTAGAACTTCAGACAATACTAATTTGAAATCATTATTAGACTAAGTACTATGATAGGTAAAGTTAGAACTTCAGACAATACTAATTAAAAATCATTATTAGACTAAGTACCATGAGCGTGAAATAAGAAAAGCAAAAACAAAGTTTAAGATATATATCATGGTCCAAAAAAATTGTTATAAATTGGTAAATAATTATATGAATATATGCAGAAAAGACGCGGAAAATACGCGAAGAATACGCGGAAAATACGCAGAAAATACGCGGAAAATACACGGAAAATATGAAGTTTTGACACGGTTTTCACACGGAATAGACTCCAATCGAACAAAATCTAAGTTAAATTAGAGGCTATTCCGTGTATAAACCGTGTCCAATCCGTGTCATAGTTCAGTGAAATTATAGACTTCAATTACAGCTGGAATAATGTTGCAGTTTTAGCTGTACTCAAATAGAGGGGGGAAAGCCATTCATGTTTAGATTAGAGATCATGTAGTGGGGGAAAAATGTATCCGTAAATAGCCTACACATGGTATGACATCGCATTTTCAATTTGAAGAAAATGCATAGGGTAAAGTTAGAACTTCAGATATTACTAATTTAAAATCATTATTAGACTAAGTACCATGAGTGTGAAATAAGAAAAGCAAAAACAAAGTTTAACAATCTGACCTCAAAACTAGTCATCACACTTCACAGCCATTTTGTCTCCCCCATGGAAAATGTCCATCTGTAGAGAAGTACTTGCTAATTAGTGCATTAAGCAAAAGAATGGTGACAAAACAATAAACACATCTGAGAATCATATGATCATCTCCAAAGGTACCTGCAAATCAGCAGCTCTCTTGCCGAACTTTTTCGACATCCTCTATAAGAGATGCTTGCACCTTTTCTGCTGCTTGCCTTGTTTTAGATTCAATTTTAGGGTTAAACCCTTATCATGATAGAAAATAGTAAAAAAAATACATGAACAAAGATGTACGATGTGTGAAATCTTGTTTGGGATTTAGGGTTTACCACTCCAAACCTGTAACAGCAACGAATTTAAACTCTTCCACTTATAATTAACTTAATGAGCATCGAATTGAAACACAGACACAAATTAATACAATAAATAGATTCTCGAAAGAGAATCAATATGAAATAGGAGAAACTCAGTAAGCTATCAAAAGATTGTTATTCCTTAAACGTTGGTATAGCTAAGAATGGATATAAACATGCAATATCATTGATAAGCATAAACTACACAATAGACTAAATCCAAATTAAGTTCAAGATCATTTGAAATCTACTCAAATAGAGAGGAAAAAAGGGGTTCATGTTTAGAGAGCATGATGTAATGGGGAAAAAATGTATCCTTAATTTTCACATTAGACTAAGTACACCATGAGTTTGAAATAAGGAAAGCAAAAACAAAGTTTAAAAAATATAACATCAAAACCATCAAAGCTGCAATACGAATGACAGAATGGAGGTTAATGTTGTGACCTACCCTCCGTTTGAAGAACCTCTTTGTCTCTCCCTTTAACCAAAATGAACTCCAAAAATGCACTCAAGTATGGGGCCTGCATGAGAAACAGAAAATGCATCAATTAAATAAGATAAAAAGGAAATTTCAAATTACAAATTTCGTAACCATACTTTGGTTACTCTATTAATTAAAAGAGTAGGTAAACTCTAATGCAGGGAGCAAATATTAAAAGAAAACTTCCTCTATATTATCATACTCTCAATCTATAATATCTGTACATTTCCCTACACGAATGAGATAAAGGAGTCATCTCATGCGTGAGGTTTCATCACCTCAGGTCACCTCACCTGAAGTACATTTAAAGGAGTAATATACTTGAATAAAAATTCAACTGTGTATAACCAAAATAATCGAAAACACGCATAAGATAAGATGTCGAATGTCTTGCACATTTTCAGTTTTCATTAAATAGTTCAGCCTTGAAACTTTTAGTCAACTAATGCAAGCATGCTCAGTTACATAAACAATCTAGCTTCTAAGGGACAAAACTCATACAGTACAATTATGGTATTCCTATTTGATTTAAGAAAAAAAGTTTGAAAAATCAAACCATATAACTGATCATTGCAATTTAAGGTATCAAAACTGATCAACATAGAAAAAAAGAGCCGAAAATATACCTGAAAAAATATGAAGTATGTGTAAAATCATTTTTGAAACAATCTAGTTTCCTATAATGGGATTTCTCATCTATATGGATAAATATATATTATTTTATTTCTTAAAATATATACTACTATGTTTGCTGTTGGTTTGTGTATATAAGTATCTGTACTATTATTAAACATAATACAAAACATTATTATTCCTAAAATGATCGTATAGATAACATGTAACATCACTTGTAAACATAAACTACAAAATAGAATATTCCTAATTAAGATTATTCAAGATCATTTGAAATTTATGAGATCATGACTTCCTACGATCAATGCCAAGGACCTTAACTATATAAGATAACACTGATTCAGTGAGCAATTATAAAAGAACTTGTGCATTTTCAAATTCGCAAAGTTTATCGTAATAATTTTCAACAATATGACCATACAAATTCAACGGTTGATGGTTGTGACAAATTTAAGGGCACCAAATGGTATTCCTTCCAATGAGAAATTTGTTTGTGATGAAGAAAAGCAGAATTGGCAATAGTATACCCTAAATTCTTAAGAATTTTGGAAATTGTTAAAATTGATTTAAAACTTAGGGGCATTTATATTTAAAAATCATAAATAAAAAGCTTCATTATTAATTCATTTCAAGAGCATGGAAAAGATAAATGAGATAACATTGCTAATTTAATATCATGAAAAAACATTGCTAATTTACTATCATGAGAACACATTCTTTTTAAATGTACATTTCCCTGAAGATTTCACAATTTTAAATTATTGCATATTTTATTTCTATAATTATGTTATTTATTTCTGATGTTTCAATTAAAAGTATAAAAAAGTTTTACCGATGTTAAAAAAATAAGATAAATTAAAGTTTCAACTTCTAATTTCTAATTCAAATTAAAGTTTCAACTTCTAATTTCTAATTCAAACTTTATATCCAAAAAATTAAAATAAGATTTAAAAAAAGTTCCAAATTTCATATTCAAGTTTGAAATTCGAAAGAATTCTTTATTGTATGGATAAGTTACAACGGTAAACATTGCTTACTACCATCATTATTAAACTAAGTATCTTGCGTTTAAAGAAGAAAACCAAAAATAAAGATTGATAGAAATTCTAACATGCAAGCCAATTCCACATTTGTTTAGAGTGCTAATAGAAACAGTCGGAAAAATACCTCAGAGAAGTGGATCAAAGAAGTATTTTTCTCTTTGTCTTCCTCCTCTAATCAGTGTCCTTACTAGAGTCTGAAGATGATTTGCTGCAAAATTTATTAACAAACCAGTTAAAAAGTATGATGGTTGTAGTTTCAAAGATACCAGAGGAGGGGAGGATGCATGCACAATTAGCGGTGAAGAAGGGCCAACTTCTTCCGCACAACACAGATCTGGTGTCCGACGTCTAGGGAGGTGAGCCACGTCGATGGTTGTTCATCTCATATGCAAATTAGAGCCAATATGATCTAAGCTGCTATAATCTTCTGTTTTGAAATTTCAAATCCAAATTCAAACACACTCATCCAACCACATAGAAATATGACACTTGAATTCAAAGTTCAAAGTCGGATTCAAAAGTAAACATTTCAAATTACAGTTTCAAATTACACAATTTTGACTTTAGAATTCCAAATCTGAATTTCAACTTTCAAAATTTAAATGTTAAATTTCTAATTTCTAATTATAAGCTTCGGATTTCGATTTTCAAATTTCATCTTTTGAATTTCAGATTTCAGAATAAATTTTTAACCAAATTCATTTTCGAATTTCAAATTAAATTCTAAAACTCCAGTCAATCACCATTTGGTTGTGAGAAATTCGAAGGGTACCAAATGAAATTTCTTCCAGCAACAATTTTGTTAGCGATGAACAAAAGCAGATTTGGGAATACTCTTACTCAAATAGAGGGGGGAAAGGTTTTCATGTTTACAGATCACGTAGTGAGGAAAAAATTATCATTAATTAGCCTTGGCATGGGATCTCATGGTCAAGTTAGAAGAAAATACTATATGGTAAAGTAAGAACTAGGACATTTCTAATGTAATGTCATTATTAGACAAAGTACCATGAATTTGAAATAAGAAAAGCAAAAACAAAGTAAAAATAAACTGACCTCAAAACTAAACATCGCAGTTGTGATACGGATGAACAAGTGGGGGTTAGAGGCATGGGACAGTTGATGCTGGTGGCCTACCCGCCCTTTGGATGGAGCTCTTTGTCTCTCCCTTTCACCAAAATGAACTCCAAAGATGCACTCAAGTATGGAGTCTGCATCAGATTAAGAAAATGCATCAATTATTAATCCAACCACAATCCTCAAACTTATTTCAGGGGGGAAAATCTGCAGAACTGTTTTCTACCTCAACATTTTAAGACTATTGCTTTTATTTCTAATAATATAATATATCAGTTGTAGCTAATGTTTCGACCAACCAAATATTGAAAAAAAAAAATAAGATAAAAGTAGTTCCAGATTCAAATTACAAAATTCTTAAGGTCGTTTAGCAGCAATGGACAAAGCTCCACGAATCCGGTCAAAGCCTTCAACGCCATGGCTGTCCTCCTGTACTAGTATCCTTATTCTTGGGCAAAAAAAGAAGAAAAAGTGAGGGCGTTTGGGGGTGTGGACAGACATTACGAGAAAGGAAGGGAAGAAAAAACGAAATACAAAGTAGGAAGTAAGATATGGACTGTGAACGTTCTGACTTCTGGGTTTAGGGTTCCAAGAACGATAATTTTTGTGTGGTCAATCTTCTCATAGAAACGGTATGTTTGATGTGATCTAACCCAAATAGAAATTTCAAATTTCAAAACTGAAATTCAAATTCAAATTTCAAATCATAAATTGAATTTCAAATGAATTTTTTAATTTCAAATGTGAAATCAAATTTCAAATCTTAAATTGAATAACAAATTTCAGTTTCAAATTCTAACACAAGCGTATATCCCCCATCTGTGTCTAGTGTAATAGAAACGGAAAAATACCTCAAAAAAATGGACTGAAGAAGTCTTGTTATCATCGTCTTCCTACGCTAATCGATGTGCCTCATAATTCCTTGAGTCCATCAGTCATAGCAACAACTGATCAACAAAACAGCAACGGAGGACTTTCAGTTAAATCAGCAACGAAATGATTGAAAAACAGATATGTTAAGAAAGATACAGAAAATCGTTGGTTTTTGTTCGTGTAAGACAGATAACGAAGGAACAATCGTTAAAAACTAACACTGAGTTACTCGCAAATAAACAGATGACGAAAAGATGAAAGCAAACGAACCGCAGCGGAGAAGAAGAGAGCGGATCGTCGGAGCAGGAGGTGGCTGTCGTGACCGAGAGAGAAAGTCGGAAGTCGCAGAAAGAGACGGAGAGAGAGATGTAGAGAGAAGGGAGAGAGACGGAAAAAATGAAAGAGCGACAGACACGGCTGTTTGCAGGTAGCTTAAATAGTAAAACCTAGTGCTTAGCTGGTGACAATTAATTATTGTGTCTCTTGAGTCTCTACATTTAATGGGCCGAGTCTCTTTAATTTATCCCACCGGTTGGACCAGTGAAGTTCAACTATTCAACTACAGTACACATTTAATTCTATTTAAATTTAAATTCTAGGCCCAAAAAACTGTTTACATTCTACATTGTAGGCCTTGCAGAAGTGCTACAAATGAAATTCCTTCCCGTGATGAACAAAAGCAGATTTGATGCTGGTGGCCTGCCCTCCCTTTGGATGGAGCTCTTTGTCTCTCCCTTTCACTAAAATGAACTCCAAAGATGCACTCAAGTATGGAGTCTGCATCAGATTAAAAAATACATCAATTATTCATCCAACCCAATCCTCAAACTCTTTCGAGAAAGAAAACAAAATCTGCAGGATTATTTTTCTACCTATTACATTAGTACATAACCTGCAAATTTCACATTTAAGAGTATTTATCAGTTGTAACTAATGTCTCGGCCAACCGAGTATAGAAATGTTTTCAAATTAAAAAAAAAAAGGATAAAATAGAAGTTTCAAATTACAAATTTCTTAAGGTTGTTTAAGATTATTCAAAAGTCATGCTTTGTATCTTCCCATGTAGTGCTAACTGCTAAGGACTTCTTTACTCTATTAATAAGAGTAGTTTAGATTAAACAAACCCAGTTAGCCAAATCATTTTGCTTGAAAAACAGGTCGGCACTGTAGTAATAAAGCATTATATTGGTAGGAAAAGATGCTCTTATTGGGTATATTCAAAGATCAAAACAATACTTACTACTACTACAAAAAGTTCTCAAAAAACACAAACTAGATTTCATTCTATTGATTCACTATTCACTAACATCTTGATCATTTAAGTACTAATCGAACAAATAATCAGCATTCCAAATTACAGGACACGGCAAACACAAGAAATGAGTATTTTGGATAAGAAATGCACTTTTTTTGCTGAATGATCTTGGATCTAGACATTTATTTTAATTAAAAATAGACTGCAGTTAGCATCTGATCTGAACAATAATGCACTTGCATATTTAAGTGTTTCAAGTACAATTGAGAGACTTGGCCAAAAAAAAAAGTACAATTGAGAGACGTATATTTCATTCTAGATGATGGTCGTAACTTACTAAAATTAACTATCAAAATCAAACCATGCTGGCATATCACCAGTCATTTAAAGTGGAAACCCCAAATAAAATACTCATTAATAGTTATTCAAAATCACCTGACCACGTGTCCTACATTTTTTTTTTTTTGGCCATGACGTGTCCTACATTCCATTTAAAGGAATCAAAGAGCTGAGTTCAAATTCAAAATTCCATTTGTGAAGTGTAGAAGGAAACAATCAAAAAATACCTCAGAGAAGATGTCGGTAGTGGAACGAAGTCAATGTTCTTGTCTTCCTCCCCTCATCAGTGTCGTGACTCCAGCAAAGAGATGTTTCTATTCTGCAAAATAACAAACCAAACAGTCTCACTTATTAAGACATTACCTGCCGATCAAACAACCTAGTTTCCTATATTAGGGTTCCCTATCTTCAGGGATAAGGATAACTATATATTCTATTTAGGGATTAGGGTTTCGAAATGAGCATATGTCAATGAATTCTTTATATTTTTGTTCAAAGAGTGGACTTCTCCTAATCTGGAGGAATTCTACGAACAATACATCTAAAAATCATTCATGATAATAGAACGGGTTTATTAGACATAATATGCTTAGTTGAGGAGTCATATTCCACAAAGAGTTTTCACCATCAATAAAGACCAACATAGGAGATATTATAGCTTGGACCAACATCTAAAGTCAAAAACCCAATACTCATTAATAGTTACCCAAAATCACCATACCATGTGTCCAACATTCCATTTAAAGGAATCAAACAGTTGAGTTCAAATTCAAAATTCCATTTGTGTAGTGTAGAAGGAAAGAATCAAAAAATACCTCAGAGAAGATGTCAGGACTCAGGAGTGGAACGAAGCCATGTTCTTGTCTTCCTCCCCTCATCATTGTCCTGACTCCAGCAAAGAGATGTTTCTATTCTGCAAAAGAACAAACCAAACAGTGCCATTTATTAAGACATTACCTACAGATCAAACAACCTAGTTTCCTATATTAGGGTTCCTCATCTTCGGGGATAAATATATATTCTATTTAGGGATTAGGGTTTCGAAATAAGCATATGCCAATGAATTCTTTATATTTTTGTTCAAAGAGTGGACTTCTCCTAATCCAAAGGAATTCCAAGAACAAAACATCTAAAAATCATGCATGGTAATAGAACGGGTTTATTAGACATAATATGCTTAGTTGAGGAGTCATATATTCCAAAAAGAGTTTTCACCATACATAGGAGAGATTATAGCTTGGACCAACATTTAAAGTGGAAAACCCAAATAATACTCATTAATAGTTACCCAAAATCACCAGACCATGTGTCCTACATTCCATTTAAAGGAATCAAACAGTTGAGTTCAAATTCAAAATTCCATTTGTGTAGTGTAGAAGGAAAGAATCAAAATATACCTCAGAGAAGATGTCGGGAGTGGAACGAAGCCATGTTCTTGTCTTCTTCCCCTCATCAGTGACCTGACTCCACCAAAGAGATGTTTCTATTCTGCAAAAGAACAAACCAAACAGTGCCACTTATTAAGACATTACTCCTATATTAGGGTTCCCTATCTTCAGGGATAAATATATATTCTATTTAGGGATTAGGGTTTCGAAATAAGCATTTGCCAATGAAGTCTTTATATTTTTGTTCAAAGAGTGGACTTCTACTAATCCGAAGGAATTCCAAGAACAAAACATCTAACAATCATGCATGATATTAGAACGGGTTTATTAGACATAATATGCTTAATTGAGGAGTCATATATTCCAAAAAGAGTTTTCATAATCAATAAAGACCAACATAGGAGAGACTATAGCTTGGACCAAGCCAATTAAATTTAGACAACTAATTCTTAATAGACCCACATTTGCCAACAAGAGAGGTTAATGGAACTCCGTTAGTTTTGGAGTTGGATCAGTCATTACCTTTGGAAAAGACTATTTATTTCCCATCTTAATAATTATAAAACTGATCATTTAACATTATTGTTTGACTATGATAAAAAAAAAAACAAGAATAACAGTGTCTATTCTCTGATTTCTTTTACTAATAATAAATAATAAAATGATAAAAGCGTAAGAACATTAGGACAAATATAAGAGAAATAGATGATAACAAACTAAGAAAATCATCTTTAAATGAAATCAGAAAATAACAGTTATCCAAAATCAATAAATTAGAGAATAACAAATGACAAACTTAATGAATCAACTAAAACCTGATAACCCACTAAAAAACACATTTTACACCCAAAATAACAATTGAGAGAACAAACTAAATGATATCATGTTATTTAACAACAGTTTTTTTATATCATGTTGAAAATGATAACAAACTAAATAATATCATGTTATTCTCTTACGTGTCCTAATTTTCTCTAAGGTAAGAGATTTCTTTTATTAAGAAAATGATAACAAATTAAATGATATCACATAACAAAATGATAACAAACTAAATGATATCATGTTGAAAATGATAACAAAATAAAACATAACAGCCTCTATTCTCTGATTTTTTTTATAATAATAATATCATGTTGAAAAGGATAGGATTTTCAATTTTCACCAACCTCTATTCTCTGATTTGTTTTACTAATCATCTGTCAAAATGCTGAATATTGTTTCATTTTCCAGTTTCACCTTGGTCAGAATTGGTGAAGTCTCTCCTTGTAACATAGGTATGTAATTAACTTTAGCAACAAAGGGTACCTTTCATTAAAGAAAATGTTATAGTTTTCTTTAACAATACTGCATGTCAGCCAATTTTGTTCCCTACATTCGAAACATTTTTAACATTTAGTAACTTTCTTGATTTTACTAGAAAAATAATCTGATGATGTCAGTCAGTAAAGGATCTAACCTCCTTCTAGTTGCCAATCTTATGGGCCTGAGGCGATGACTCCAAGGCCATAGCTGTCGGAATAAGCTGAGGGTTGTTCGTGTTGCTGGTCTGCCATCTTTGGTTGGAGCTCTCTATCTTACCTTTACACCGAAATGACAAAATATCATGTAGTGAAAACAATTTATCCTTGGTTATGAAGGCAAAAGCAACCAGACATTACATATTTATCATCGACATTACACTTACTACATTGGGGTCATTGATAGAAGGAAAGCAACAACAAAAATTTGCAACATCGCACCTCTCTCATGTTTCTTCTCCACTCCCACGAAATACAAGAAACCCCCAATCTCTCTCTGAAACAAATAAAAAACCCAGAAATTGTTCAACTAATAAAAAATATTAGTTTGCATTCTATTTGCTTTTGCAGATATTATTCAAGACAACGTACCCATTTCTTGAACCTCAAAAGCAATAAGCATCACGGCTGGGATACAGTAGACAGAAATTTCAATTTCAAATTTAAGATCTGAATTTCTATTTCATTTCAAATTGTAACAGAAATTTGAGAGCGTCAATTTCAAATTCAGATGGTTGGCCAAAAAAATCAATTTCAATTTCAAATTTCAAATCTGCAATTGAATTTCAAAATTCAAATTTAAGATCTGAATTTCAATTTCAAATTCAAATCAAATTCTAACAGAAATTCTAACACATGCGTCAACCTTCAATTTGTGTATAGTGTTGATAGAAACAATCGGAAAAATACCTCAGAGAAGTGGACAGAAGAAGTCTTTTGTTCTCATCGTCTTCCTCTAATCAGTGCCATTCTTACTAGTGTCAGGGCCGGAGATGATTTGCTGCAAAATTAATTAACAAACCAGGTAATAAGTATTACTTACTACAATATTGAATTGATGATGATTGTAGTTTCAAAGATACCAGAGGAGGGGAGGATGCATGCAATTGGCGGTGGAGAAGGGGCACCTTCTTCCGCACGACACAGATCTGTTGTAGGACATCTAGGAAGGTGAGCCACGTCGATGGTTGTTGGTCATCTCCAAATTAGGGTCAAGTTCACTGTTGGGCTGCTGGCTGTTGTGGTCGTGGCTGGCACTCTGGTCTCGCCGCTGTGGCTTTGGCCGGCGCACTGTTGCCTCGCAAGACGGAGAAGAGCGCCGATGTGGTTTTCGCCGGAGAAGAGAGACGTGGCCGCAGATCTATAGGCTTTGGCCACAGATCTTGATCCAAAAATTAGGGCTACGCCGTCGTCGCCATCAATCCTCGTAACTATGCCCTTCCTCGGACAGAAGAGAGAGTTGCTGCTATATTTGTTCTTCGCTGTGGTTTCGCCGCAGGCGCTGCGGTCCCCGCTGTGGTCTCCGCTCTGGTCTCGCCACTGTGGCTGGGAGTCTGGGACTATGGTCTCGCCACTGTGGCTAGGACTGTGGTCTCGCCGCTGTGGCCGTAGCCGGCGCTCGCGGAAGAGAGCCGATTTGGTCGTCGATCCATAGGCTTTGGCCGTAGATTTTTCTCCATTACAGAACTAGACAGTCGGAAAGGAGAGTTGCAGAGAGATTTCAGAAGAGGGAAGTAAAAGGAAGAAAAATGGAAGAAAAAGTAATAAGGATGGATTATCTTCTGTCGCTGGCGTCTGTCTCCATCTCTGTCTCACAGAGCAATTCCTTAAAAGAGTGAAAAAACCATAGAAAGTTAACAACCGCCACATGTCAGTTAACAATTTGACATAAATTGGAAAGAGAATCATGCAATGCATTGCCATGTGGCAGCTTTCTATAGTTTTTTCACACTTTGTTTCACACTTTCTATCAAAGCCTCTGTCTCATATGCCTCTAAAAGTTACACGTTTCCTAGGGTTTTTTTAGTTATTTTATCCTAATAAATTTATATTGTGTTTTAGTTTAATAATTAATTCCTCCTACACGCTCAAGTTCACGACGCACAAAAAATAGAAATTTGGGCTCATATTTTTCAAATCTATAATTTTCTATATTATTCTATATATCTATTTTATAAATTAATTAATGTGGTGTCAATTCAGTTACTTAAGGAAATTTAAGATTTGTCAGTAATATATTACTAGATACTAACCCCGCGCACCGCGCGGGTAAAAAATATTTAAATGAAAGTAAATTGAAATATTTAATGTATTCTAATTTTAATTAAAATTATATACTAACAAATATTTTAGAAGGTTAACATCCTTTGTGCCAAATTATATTACGACTCACAATGCTTAACATTACATCTAGAAATAATGTAAATTATTATTTAAATTTAGCGAACTAATAATCTTCAATAGTATGTATTATCTCCCTAATTATATTAAAAACAAATAACTCTATACAAAGTTTTTCAAATATATATATACTAGTTAAAATTCTGGAGAGATGGATTGTGATTTTCAGTAACTCAAATGCGGCGTAAGGAAAAAGAGTTTCTTTATGAAGAAAAACACTGCTTACTGCTGAAAAATTAACATTCTATTAACTTATATGAAATGGCAAAGATGTAGATACAATTTCTGAAAATATAAAGTTGTCTCATCCATCATAATATACTCTACTCAGCTGCACTCTCTATATCATCAGTGCAGAGTAATCTGGCAGGACCTTTAGTGCTTTAATTAAGGAAGCTGTTTCAAACTTCAGATGGAATGAATGGCCCATCAGTGTGTGTGTGTGTGCAAATGTGTTTATATGGTGTCTAAGAATATAGCCTTTCATGACTTCACTAACATAAAAAAGAAGAATACAGCTAAGACAGAGAAAACTCCAAAATCTTTACACAAAGAAGATGAAACAATACAAGTATAAGAGAGCAGCTACCTGAAACGATAATTGTGTTTGTCTGAGACTCCAACAGCTTTTCTTGGATCCAGTTTTCCATCCAATTCGAGGGGCCGCCTGATAAAAAAAAAACAGAGACACTAATAAGTAACCAACAACATGTAACAATTCATCTAAGCAAAGCAATAAGAAGAAGCATCAAACATAGATAGAATATATAATCATCTAGTCTAGAATTGGAAAATTGAAAAACTTACAGATTGCTCAAATATATTTTATCCTCATTAAGAAGAAGGGTCCAATTGGTTCTTCTTCTTCTTCTTCTAATTCTAATTATTTTTCTTCTTCCACTTTGCATTTTATTAGGCAAAATGGTCTTATCCATATAACCCTCATCCCCATCCCCAGACGGAGCATGAGTGTAAATATCAGTGTGATTTTTGCCTGGTTGCTGCTGCTGCATGAACCCAGCAGCTTGTTTCCTTTCCATAAAACTCTAGTTCCTTCTAGCAATATCCCTCAACAACCACGCCTCGTACTCTTGACCCTCATTCAACTCATCATCAGAGTCCATATTTTTCTGGATGATATCCTTCTTCATCTCATCAACAACAGGAACATCTGCTGCTTTGTCTCCTCCTCTTCCGATTCCGTTTCCGTTTCCGATACCTCCTCACTCTGAATTCGATACCTCTCCAACAAAAATGACTTCATCCTCCTCCTATTCTCTTCCAAATCCAATCCCAACCCTTCTAATTCACTATCATCGTCACCATAAACATCATCACCTGCCCAGTTGGTCTGACCAATTTGACCTCGAAGTTTATTTCTAACAGTAGCGATCAGTCTATCACTATCACCTGACATTTTTGTATATATCAACTCAACCTGCATCAAAAGCACAAAAAATGACTATTTAAATAGGAGTCGGAGCTTAAACTAAACTATTAATCTAGATATAATATAACCTGTCTATAGATTATATTATACTACTGGATATAGATATAACTTATACTAATGAAAACATATACTAAGATATAATACTAGCTATAACAAGAACATGATACATATATGGATGCTTAAAGATATTTCATGGTTCTCTTTACACTTTGTATCAGAGCCCTAATTTGAATAAATTGAACCCTAATCACGCTCCGATTCTTCGCAGCTCCATCTACGGCCGATGATCTGCACATCAACCGACGCGGTCGATTGGTCGGCCTTCTGGTTGGTTCAGAGTTGGATTTCAAGTAACGAATAATACTAACCATAATGAGAATATAATATATAGATATAATAAGAAATTATATATTTATTAATGCTTAAATATATTTCATGGGTTTTTTCGCAATTTTTAGTTTGCCGATATCTCTTCACTCGGACATCCGAATTGGATGGTATCAGGTGCATTTTCATTTATTCTTGGCCTATTTTATGTTTCCGATGTCAATTTTACGTTTTAGCTAATTTTGAAATTCACTGTTTTTTCAATAGGCAGCTGCCTATGGGTTTTTCGCAATTTTTAATTTGCTGATATCTCCTCACTCGGACCTCCGAATTGGATGATATCAGGTGCATTTTTATTTATTCTAGGCCTATTTTATGTTTACAATGTCAATTTTGCGTTTTAGCTAATTTTGAAATTCAAAGTTTTTTCCATAGGCAGCTGCCTATGGGTCTTTCGCAATTTTTAATTTGCCGATATCTCCTCACTCGGACCTCCGAATTGGATGATATCAGGTGCATTTTCATTTATTCTAGGCCTATTTTATGTTTCCAATGTCAATTTTGTGTTTTAGCTAATTTTGAAATTCACTTTTTTTTTTTCCATAGGCAGCTGCCTATGGGTTTTCGCAATTTTTAATTTGCCGATATCTCCTCACTCGGACCTCCGAATTAAATGATATCAGGTGCATTTTCATTTATTCTAGGCCTATTTATGTTTCCAATGTCAATTTTGCGTTTTAGCTAATTTTGAAATTCATAGTTTTTTCTATAGGCAGCTGCCTATGGGTTTTTCGCAATTTTTAATTTGCTGATATCTCCTCACTCGGACCTCCGAATTGGATGATTTCATGTGCGTTTTCATTTATTCTAGGCTTATTTTATATTTCCAATGTCAATTTCGCGTTTTAGCTAATTTCAAAGTTCACTGTTTTTCCATAGGCAGCTGCCTATGGGTTTTTCGCAATTTTTAATTTGCCGATATCTCCTCACTCGGACCTCCGAATTTGATGATTTCAGGTGCGTTTTCATTTATTCTAGGCCTATTTCATATTTCCGATGTCAATTTCGCGTTTTAGCTAATTTCAAAGTTCACTGTTTTTTCCATAGGCAGCTACCTATGGGTTTTTCGCAATTTTTAATTTGTTGATATCTCCTCACTCGGACCTCCGAATTGGATGATTTCAGGTGCGTTTTCATTTATTCTAGGCCTATTTTATATTTCCAATGTCAATTTCGCGTTTTAACTAATTTTGAAGTTCACTGTTTTTCCATAGGCAGCTGCCTATGTGTTTTTCGCAATTTTTAATTTGCTGATATCTCCTCACTCGGACCTCCGAATTGGATGATTTCAGGTGCGTTTTCATTTATTCTAGGCCTATTTTATATTTCCAATGTTAATTTCGCGTTGTAGCTAATTTCAAAGTTCACTGTTTATTCCATAGGTAGCTGTCAATGGGTTTTTAACAATTTTTAATTTGCCGATATCTCCTCACTCGGACCTCCGAATTGGATGATTTCAGGTGCGTTTTCATTTATTCTAGGCCTATTTTATATTTTCAATGTCAATTTCGCGTTTTATCTAATTTCAAATTTCACTGTTTTTCCATAGGCAGCTGCCTATGGGTTTTTCGCAATTTTTAATTTGCCGATATCTCCTCACTCGGACCTCCGAATTGGATGATTTCAGGTGCGTTTTCATTTTATTCTAGGCCTATTTTATATTTCCAATGTCAATTTCGCGTTTTAGCTGATTTCAAAGTTCACTGTTTTTCCATAGGCAGCTAGCTGCCTATGGGTTTTTCGCATTTTTTAATTTGCCGATATCTCCTCACTCGGACCTCCGAATTGGATGATTTCAGTTGCGTTTTCATTTATTCTAGGCCTATTTTATATTTCCAATGTCAATTTCGCGTTTTAGCTAATTTCAAAGTTCATTATTTTTTCCATAGGCAGCTGCCTATGGGTTTTTCGCATTTTTTAATGGGTTTATAGGTCTTTTGGTACCTTATGTTTGCCCACTTTTGGCTTTTGGTACCATATGTTTGGTTTTGCCTATTTTTGGTACCATACGTTTGTCAATTGTTTACTTTTGGTCCGACCGTTAGTTGACCGTTAGAGTTGACCGTTAAATAGTCACGTGATTTGCACATGCCTAACCTCAAATTTTGATTTTTTTCATTTTAGTCCTCAAAATTTTTGTCCTAACTTTTTATTTTTGCAATTTAGCCCTTAAACATTTCAACCGCACCCTATGACTAAATTGACCTAGCTTTGGTCCAATTCATGGCTAGTTCGGACCATGGCTAGGGTCGCCGGACACGGGCGGGCCTAACTATGGTCCGACCTAGCCATGGGTCGGACCATAGCTAGGTCAATTTAGGAATTGGGTCTAATTGACCCAATTGGACCCTAATGCTAAATTGACCTAGCCATGGTCCGACCCATGGCTAGGCCGGACCATGGTTAGGGTCGCCCGGGTCCGGCGACCCTAGCCATGGTACGACCTAGTCATGGGTTGGACCATGGCTAGGTCAATTTAGTCCTAAGGTGCGGTTGGAAATGTTTAAGGGCTAAATTGCAAAAATATAAAGTTAGGACAAAAAATTGGAGGACTAAACTGAATAAAATCAAAACTTAGGGCTAAGCATGTGCAAGTCACATGACTATTTAACGGTCAACTCTAACGGTCAACTAACGGTCGGACCAAAAGTAAACAATTTGCAAACGTATGGTACCAAAAATAGGCAAAACCAAACATGTAGTACCAAAAGCCAAAAGTGGGCAAACATAGGGTACCAAAAGACCTATAAACCCTTTTTTAATTTGCCTATATCTCCTCACTCGGACCTCCGAATTGGATGATTTCAGGTGGTTTTTCATTTATTCTAGGCCTATTTTATATTTCCAATGTCAATTTCGCGTTTTAGCTAATTTCAAAGTTCACTATTTTTTCCATAGGTAGTTGCCTATGGGTTTTTTGCAATTTTTAATTTGCCGATATCTCTTCAATCGGAACTCCGAATTGGATGATTTCAGGTGCGTTTTCATTTATTCTAGGCCTATTTTATATTTCCAATATCAATTTCGCGTTTTAACTAATTTCAAAGTTAACTGTTTTTTTCATAGGCATCTGCCTATGGGGTGTTTGCTTTTTTTAATTTGCCGATATCTCTTCACTCGGAACTCCGAATTGGATGATTTCAGGTGCATTTTCATTTATTCTAAGCCTATTTTATATTTCCAATTTCAATTTCGCGTTTTAGCTAATTTTGAAGTTCACTGTTTTTTCCATTGGCAGTTGCCTATGGGTTTTTCGCATTTTTTAATTTGGCGATATCTCCTCACTCAGACCTCCGAATTGGATGATTTCAGGTGCGTTTTCATTTATTCTAGGCCTATTTTATATTTCCAATGTCAATTTCGCGTTTTAGCTAATTTTAAAGTTCACTGTTTTTCCATAGGCAGCTGCCTATAGGTTTTTCGCAATTTTTAATTTGCCGATATCTCCTCACTCGGACCTCCGAATTGGATGATTTCAGGTGCGTTTTCATTTATTCTAAGCCTATTTTATATTTCCAATGTCAATCTCAGGTTTTAGCTAATTTCAAAGTTCACTGTTTTTCCATAGGCAGCTGCCTATGGGTTTTTCGCATTTTTTAATTTGCCGATATCTCCTCACTCGGACCTCCGAATTGGATGATTTCAGGTGCGTTTTCATTTATTCTAGGCCTATTTTATATTTCCAATGTCAATTTCGCGTTTTAGCTAATTTTAAAGTTCACTGTTTTTCCATAGGCAGCTGCATATGTGTTTTTCGCAATTTTTAATTTGCTGATATCTCCTCACTCGGACCTCCAAATTGGATGATTTAAGGTGCGTTTTCATTTATTCTAGGCCTATTTTATATTTCCAATGTTAATTTCGCGTTTTAGCTAATTTCAAATTTCACTGTTTTTCCATAGGCAGCTGCCTATGGGTTTTTCGCAATTTTTAATTTGCCGATATCTCCTCACTCGGACCTCCGAATTGGATGATTTCAGGTGCATTTTCATTTATTCTAGGCCTATTTTATATTTCCAATGTTAATTTCGCGTTTTAGCTAATTTCAAAGTTCACTGTTTATTCCAAAGGCAGCTGCCTATGGGTTTTTAACAATTTTTAATTTGCCGATATCTCTTCACTCGGACCTCCGAATTGGATGATTTCAGGTGCGTTTTCATTTATTCTAAGCCTATTTTGTATTTCCAATGTCAATTTCGCGTTTTAGCTAATTTTAATGTTCACTGTTTTTCCATAGGCAGCTGCCTATGGGTTTTTCGCAATTTTTAATTTGCCGATATCTCCTCACTCGGACCTCCGAATTGGATGATTTCAGGTGCGTTTTCATTTATTCTAAGCCTATTTTATATTTCCAATGTCAATTTCAGGTTTTAGCTAATTTCAAAGTTCACTATTTTTCCATAGGCAGCTGCCTATGGGTTTTTCGCATTTTTTAATTTGCCGATATCTCCTCACTCGGACCTCCGAATTGGATCATTTAAGGCGCGTTTTCATTTATTCTAGGCCTATTTTATATTTCCAATGTCAATTTCGTGTTTTAGCTAATTTCAAAGTTCACTATTTTTTCCATAGGCAGCTGCCTATGGGTATTTCGCATTTTTTAATTTGCATCTCCTCACTCGGACCTCCGAATTGGATGATTTCAGGTGGTTTTTGATTTATTCTAGGCCTATTTTATATTTCCAATGTCAATTTCGCGTTTTAGCTAATTTCAAAGTTCACTGTTTTTTCCATAGGCAGTTGCCTATGGGTTTTTTGCTTTTTTTAATTTGCCGATATCTCTTCACTCGGAACTCCGAATTGGATGATTTCAGGTGCATTTCATTTATTCTAAGCCTATTTTATATTTCCAATTTCAATTTCGCGTTTTAGCTAATTTTAAAGTTCACTGTTTTTTCCATAGGCAGCTGCCTATGGATTTTTCGCATTTTTTAATTTGGCGATATCTCCTCACTCGGACCTCCGAATTGGATGATTTCAGGTGCGTTTTCATTTATTCTAAGCCTATTTTATATTTCCAATGTCAATTTCAGGTTTTAGCTAATTTCAAAGTTCACTGTTTTTCCATAGGCAGCTGCCTATGGGTTTTTCGCATTTTTTAATATGCCGATATCTCCTCACTCGGACCTCCGAATTGGATGATTTCAGGTGCGTTTTCATTTATTCTAGGCCTATTTTATATTTCCAATGTCAATTTCGCGTTTTAGCTAATTTAAAGTTCACTGTTTTTCCATAGGCAGCTGCCTATGTGTTTTTCGCAATTTTTAATTTGCTGATATCTCCTCACTCGAACCTCCGAATTGGATGATTTCAGGTGCGTTTTCATTTATTCTAGGCCTATTTTATATTTCCAATGTTAATTTCGCGTTTTAGCTAATTTCAAATTTCACTGTTTTTCCATAGGCAGCTGCCTATGGGTTTTTCGCAATTTTTAATTTGCCGATATCTCCTCACTCGGACCTCCGAATTGGATGATTTCAGGTGCATTTTCATTGATTCTAGGCCTATTTTATATTTCCAATGTTAATTTCGCGTTTTAGCTAATTTCAAAGTTCACTGTTTATTCCAAAAGCAGCTGCTTATGGGTTTTTAACAATTTTTAATTTGCCGATATCTCTTCACTCGGACCTCCGAATTGGATGATTTCGGGTGCGTTTTCATTTATTCTAGGCCTATTTTATATTTCCAATGTCAATTTCGCATTTTAGCTAATTTTAATGTTCACTGTTTTTCCATAAGCAGCTGCCTATGGGTTTTTCGCAATTTTTAATTTGCCGATATCTCCTCACTCGGACCTCCGAATTAGATGATTTCAGGTGCGTTTTCATTTATTCTAAGCCTATTTTATATTTCCAATGTCAATTTCAGGTTTTAGCTAATTTCAAAGTTCACTGTTTTTCCATAGGCAGCTGCCTATGGGTTTTTCGCATTTTTTAATTTGCCGATATCTCCTCACTCGGACCTCCGAATTGGATGATTTCAGGTGCGTTTTCATTTATTCTAGGCCTATTTTATATTTCCAATGTCAATTTCGCGTTTTAGCTAATTTTAAAGTTCACTGTTTTTCCATAGGCAGCTGCCTATGTGTTTTTCGCAATTTTTAATTTGCTGATATCTCCTCACTCGGACCTCCGAATTGGATGATTTCTGGTGCGTTTTCATTTATTCTAGGCCTATTTTATATTTCCAATGTTAATTTCGCGTTTTAGCTAATTTCAAAGTTCACTGTTTATTCCAAAGGCAGCTGCTTATGGGTTTTTAACAATTTTTAATTTGCCGATATCTCTTCACTCGGACCTCCGAATTGGATGATTTCGGGTGCGTTTTCATTTATTCTAGGCCTATTTTATATTTCCAATGTCAATTTCGCGTTTTAGCTAATTTTAATGTTCACTGTTTTTCCATAGGCAGCTGCCTATGGGTTTTTCACAATTTTTAATTTGCCGATATCTCCTCACTCGGACCTCCGAATTGGATGATTTCAGGTGCGTTTTCATTTATGCTAAGCCTATTTTATATTTCCAATGTCAATTTCAGGTTTTAGCTAATTTCAAAGTTCACTGTTTTTCCATAGGCAGCTGCCTATGGGTTTTTCGCATTTTTTAATTTGCCGATATCTCCTCACTCGGACCTCCGAATTGGATCATTTCAGGTGCGTTTTCATTTATTCTAGGCCTATTTTATATTTCCAATGTCAATTTAGTGTTTTAGCTAATTTCAAAGTTCACTATTTTTTCCATAGGCAGCTGCCTATGGGTTTTTCGCATTTTTTAATTTGCCTATATCTCCTCACTCGGACCTCCGAATTGGATGATTTCAGGTGGTTTTTCATTTATTCTAGGCCTATTTTATATTTCCAATGTCAATTTCGCGTTTTAGCTAATTTCAAAGTTCACTGTTTTTTCCATAGGCAGTTGCCTATGGGTTTTTTGCTTTTTTTAATTTGCCGATATCTCTTCACTCGGAACTCCGAATTTGATGATTTCAGGTGCATTTCATTTATTCTAAGCCTATTTTATATTTCCAATTTCAATTTCGCGTTTTAGCTAATTTTAAAGTTCACTGTTTTTTCCATAGGCAGCTGCCTATGGGTTTTTCGCATTTTTTAATTTGGCGATATCTCCTCACTCGGACCTCCGAATTGGATGATTTCAGGTGCGTTTTCATTTATTCTAGGCCTATTTTATATTTCCAATGTCAATTTCGCGTTTTAGCTAATTTCAAAGTTCACTGTTTTTCCATAGGCAGCTGCCTATGGGTTTTTCGCTTTTTTTAATTTGCCGATATTTCCTCACTCGGACCTCCGAATTGGATGATTTCAGGTGCGTTTTCATTTATTCTATGCCTATTATATATTTCCAATGTCAATTTTGCTATTTTATATTTTTTCTGGTAGTGTAATCGGGAAGGAATCCCTTAAGTTTCTTTACAGAATCGGAAGGTGCTCTCCGAAAATTTAACAAAGATTCGGGTAGATTTCTCCGAAGTTTACTTGAAAAGTCGGGAAGTTGTATCTGAGTATTAGAACATAAGAGAATCTCCGAGTGTTTACCAAAAAATCGGGAGAGTTCTTCCTAAAAATAATCATCTCCACGGGAATGGAACCCCCGATATTCCAAGAAAAATCAGAGAGGTGTCCCCGATATGTTTCAAAAGATTCTGGAATATCTCCCTGATATTCCATAAAAAAATCAGGGACCATTCTCCGCTATGTTTAAACTGTTACGGTTCCCGAAATTTTAAAAATAAAACGAGGAGGCGATCGCGATATCTGGACAGAAATTCGGGAAGGACTCCCTGAAGTTTCATAAAGATATCGGGGAGGCATTCCCGAAATTTTTAAACCAAAACGGGGAACGGTCCCCGTTATATTGAAAGAAAATCGGGACTGCTTCCCCGCAATTTCATAAGAAAATCGATGATACCATTCCGAAGTTTAATTAATTAAACGGGGAGCCGTCCCCGAGATTTGGACAGCGAGTCGGGAAGGACCACCCGTTATATGGATAAAAAACGGGGAGGAGTCCCCGAAATCTTACACAAACATCGGGGACCCGGTCCCGATAAATCATAGAATAAACGGGGAGTCCTCCCCGATATTTGGACAGACAATCGCCTCCCCGTTATATGGATAAAAAAACGGGGAAGGGTCCCCGAAATCTTACACAAATATCGGGGAACCCTTCCCGTTTTATCATAGAAAAAACGGGGAAGGCTCCTCGGTAATTGGACAGAAGATCGGGAAGGCCTCCCCGTAATAGGGATAAAAAACGGGGACGGTTCCCCGAATTCTTACACGAATATCGAGGACACCTTCCCGATAAAGCATAGAAAAAACGGAATACCCTCCCCGATATTTGGACAGAAATTCGGGAACGCTGTTCTGATTTTTTTTTAATGTAATCGGGGTTGGTTTTCCCAACAAACTTCATAAATATCGGGTACCCACTCCCGAAATATGATAAACGAGACGGGAAAGGATTCCCGATTTTCTGACACACATCTTCCCGGTTTTCTGTAAAGAAATTGGGGAATCCTACACAGCATACCGATCAAACGTAATTTTAGAAAAATTCTACAAATCTATCGGTGTACTTAATAGCTGGTTATCATATTTTGTCGTGATGTGTCTACGGGTTGTCCATTTAATTTCACACGAATATGGATTGTATGAGAAGTCTGCGGTGCGAATATAGACATGGTTTAAAACTGCGGGTTGAAACCTACTGACATCCCTAGCTGCAGTTCTCTCAACATATCTGTAAGTTAGACGATATACCAAGACAAAAAAAAAATCCAACATATAGTAAGCATTTGCGTTTTAGCTAATTTTAAAGTTCACTGTTTTTTCCATAGGCAGTTGCCTATGGGTTTTTCGTATTTTTTAATTTGCCGATATCTCCTCACTCGGACCTCCGAATTGGATGATTTCAGGTGCGTTTTCATTTATTCTAGGCCTATTTTATATTTGGAACATCAATTACGCGTTTTAGCTAATTTCAAAGTTCACTATTTTTTCCATAGGCAGCTGCCTATGAGTTTTTCGCATTTTTTAATTTGCCTATATCTCCTCACTCGGACCTCTGAATTGGATGATTTCAGGTGCGTTTTCATTTATTCTAGGCCTATTTTATATTTCCAATGTTAATTTCGCGTTTTAGCTAATTTCAAAGTTCACTGTTTTTTCCATAGGCAGCTGCCTATGGGTTTTTTGCAATATTTAATTTGCCGATATCTCTTCACTCGGAACTCCGAATTGGATGATTTCAGGTGCATTTTCTTTTATTCTAAGCCTATTTTATATTTCCAATTTCAATTTCGCGTTTTAGCTAATTTTAAAGTTCACTGTTTTTTCCATAGGCAGCTGCCTATGGGTTTTTCGCATTTTTTAATTTGGCGATATCTCCTCACTCGGACCTCCGAATTGGATGATTTCAGGTGCGTTTTCATTTATTCTAGGCCTATTTTATATTTCCAATGTCAATTTCGCGTTTTAGCTAATTTCAAAGTTCACTGTTTTTCCATAGGCAGCTGCCTATGGGTTTTTCGCATTTTTTTAATTTGCCGATATCTCCTCACTCGGACCTCCAAATTGGATAATTTCAGGTGCGTTTTCATTTATTCTAGGCCTATTTTATATTTCCAATGTCAATTTCGCTATTTTATATTTTTTTCTGGTAGTGTAATCGGGAAGGAATCCCTTAAGTTTCTTTAAAGAATCGGAAGGTGCTCTCCGAAAATTTAACAAAGATTCAGGTAGATTTCTCCGAAGTTTACTTGAAAAGTCGGGAAGTTGTATCCGAGTATTAGAACATAAGAGAATCTCCGAGTGTTTACCAGAAAATCGGGAGGGTTCTTCCTAAAAATAATCATCTCCACGGGAACGGAACCCCCGATATTCCAAGAAAAATCAGAGAGGTGTCCCCGATATGTTTCAAAAGATTCGGGAATATCTCCCTGATATTCCATAAAAAAATCAGGGAGCATTCCACGCTATGTTTAAACTGTTACGGTTCCCGAAATTTTAAAAATAAAACGAGGAGGCGATCGCGATATCTGGACAGAAATTCGGGAAGGACACCCCGAAGTTTCATAAAGATATCGGGGAGGCATTCCCGAAATTTTTAAACCAAAACGGGGAACGGTCCCCGTTATATTGAAAGAAAATCGGGACTGCTTCCCTGCAATTTCATAAGAAAATCGAGGATCCCATTCCGAAGTTTAATTAATTAAATGGGGAGCCGTCCCCGAGATTTGGACAGCGAGTCGGGAAGGACCACCCGTTATATGGATAAAAAAACGGGGAGGAGTCCCCGAAATCTTACACAAACATCGGGGACCCGGTCCCGATAAATCATAGATTAAACGGGGAGTGCTGCCCGATATTTGGACAGACAATCGGGGATGCCTCCCCGTTATATGGATAAAAAAACGGGGAATGGTCCCCGAAATCTTACACAAATATCGGGGAAGGCTCCCCGGTATAGGGATAAAAAACGGGGACGGTTCCGCGAATTCTTACACGAATATCGGGGACACCTTCCCGATAAATCATAGAAAAAACGGAATACCCTCCCCGATATTTGGACAGAAATCGGGAACGCTGTCCTGATTTTTCTTTAATGTAATCGGGGTCGGTTTTCCCGACAAACTTCATAAATATCGGGTACCCACTCCCGAAATATGATAAACGAGACGGGAAAGGATTCCCGATTTTCTGACACACCCCTTCCCGATTTTCTGTAAAGAAATTGGGGAATCCTACACAGCATACCGATCACACGTAATTTTAGAAAAATTCTACAAGTCTATCGGTGTACTTAATTGCTGGTTATCAATATTTTTCGTGATGTGTCTACGGGTTGTCCATTTAATTTCACACGAATATGGATTGTATGAGAAGTCTGCGGTGCGAATATAGACGTGGTTTAAAACTGCGGGTTGAAACCTATTGACATCCGTAGCTGCAGTTCTCTCAACATATCTGTAAGTTAGACGATATACCAAGACAAAAAAAAAAAAATCCAACATATAGTAAGCATTCGCGTTTTAGCTAATTTCAAAGTTCACTGTTTTTTTCCATAGATAGCTGCCTATGGGTTTTTCGCAATTTTTAATTTGCCGATATCTCATCACTCGGACCTCCGAATTGGATGATTTCAGGTGCGTTTTCAATTATTCTAGGCCTATTTTATATTTTGAATGTCAATTTCGCATTTAAGCTAATTTCAAAGTTCACTGTTTTTTCCATAGGCAGCTGCCTATGGGTTTTTCGCAATTTTTAATTTGCCGATATCTCCTCACTCGGACCTCCTAATTGGATGATTTCAGGTGCGTTTTCATTTATTCTAGGTCTATTTTATATTTCCAATGTCAATTTCGCGTTTTAGCTTATTTCAACGTTCACTGTTTTTTCTATAGATATCTGCATATGGGTTTTTCGCATTTTTTAATTTGCAGATATCTCCTCACTCAGACCTCTGAATTGGATGATTTCAGGTGCGTTTTCATTTATTCTAGGCCTATTTTATATTTGGAACATCAATTTTGCGTTTTAGCTAATTTCAAAGTTCACTGTTTTTTCCATAGGCAGCTGCCAATGGGTTTTTCGCAATTTTTAATTTGCCGATATCTCCTCACTCGGACATCCGAATTGGATGATATCAGGTGCGTTTTCATTTATTCTAGGCCTATTTTATATTTTCAATGTCAATATCGCTATTTTATATTTTTTCTGGTAGTGTAATCGGGAAGGAATCCCTTAAGTTTCTTTAAAGAATCGGAAAATGCTCTCCGAAAATTTAACAAAGATTCAGGTAGATTTCTCCGAAGTTTACTTGAAAAGTCGGGAAGTTGTATCCGAGTATTAGAACATAAGAGACTCTCCGAGTGTTTACCAGAAAATCAGGAGGGTTCTTCCTAAAAATAATCATCTCCACGGGAACGGAACCCCCGATATTCCAAGAAAAATCAGAGAGGTGTCCCCGATATGTTTCAAAAGATTCGGGAATATCTCCCTGATATTCCATAAAAAAATCAGGGAGCATTCCCCGCTATGTTTAAACTGTTACGGTTCCCAAAATTTTAAAAATAAAACGAGGAGGCGATCGCGATATCTGGACAGAAATTCGGGAAGGACACCCCGAAGTTTCATAAAGATATCGGGGAGGCATTCCCGAAATTTTTAAACCAAAACGGGGAACGGTCCCCGTTATATTGAAAGAAAATCGGAACTGCTTCCCCGCAATTTCATAAGAAAATCGGGGATCCCATTCCGAAGTTTAATTCATTAAAAGGGGAGCCGTCCCCGAGATTTGGACAGCGAGTCGGGAAGGACCACCCGTTATATGGATAAAAAAACGGGGAGGAGTCCCCGAAATCTTACACAAATATCGGGGACCCGGTCCCGATAAATCTTAGAAAAAACGGGGAGAGCACCCCGATATTTGGACAGACAATCGGGGAAGCCTCCTCGTTATATGGATAAAAAAACGGGGGGTACCATCATCTCCAACAGTCTCAGGAACAACTGCCATCATCTCGGCAGCAAGGTCAATCCCGTCATCATCACCAAACAGCATGTCAAAGTTAGTTGTCTCAAGCTCTATGCGGCGTAACTCAGCAACACGACTAACAGCAAATGACGCATAAGGTTCCAACTTGTCAAAAGGAAAGTCAGGATCAATCAAGCGAACCCTGCGAACATAGTCCGCGGCAAACTCCCGAATCATCGGGTCAAACTTCGCTTTAGCAGCAGTGGTAATTACGGCTACAGTAAAGGCTGAAGTGGCAGGATACTTGTCAAGTCCTTCCGCAATCCCGGCCTTACGCCCCTCCTCGTGCGCAACACAAAGTGCAGCCTTATGCGCACTATCACTCTCCGCAATCTGCTTCTGGATAGCCGCAATCTCAGCCTCAAGCTGATCAACATGTGCACAACAAGAATCATAGCGCGCATCGAAATCAGCAATCTTCGAGAGTAGGCTTTGTGTTTTCTCCTTAAAAAGCGCAAGCTCGCGGGAAGCAACACCGCGCTTATCAATAGCGGCCTTCTTTTCACGCACAAGTTCCAGCGCGAACGATGAGATGTTCACCATGTTTGCAACAGCCTAAGGGAAAAAACCAACAAGATAAGAATGTTGCAACAAGACATTTACATACAACCATGTAATCAATAAAATAAGTCTCGTCACTTACCGGAGCAAACTCAGATAGAAAACTCTCAACATACTTTTGCGTCTCCTCATCTGTTGATGGCTTAATGCATCGGTCGCCCAGAGGAACACACCTATGTAGTACCCGCACCCAACCTCCGGAGTACTAAGCTTGGAATTCTTAGGGAATCGAAGCCCCCCAGTGGCAAAAGGTGTCCAATCATCACCAGATATGTCGCCTTCCAAAGGACGAATCAAGTCATCACGCTTAAGTGCTGAAAGCGCTGCGACTAAAACAACAAGGGAATATGAAAATCATTAACAGAAAAAAACGAAGAAATACAAAAAAAGTATACAATACACACCTCGACGAGAAGGACTCTCCTCCGGGGGCCGCTCCCTCGACCGGGGGGCAGAAGGCGCCACTGCACGATCTTCAACTCCTTTCCCTTTATCACGAGGAGGAGTTTGGACAATCGCACTCGGCTTAGAGCGCTTAGGATCGCTAGAGGTACGCGCCCCAGCGGCGGACCTTTTGGTAGGAACAGCGGGGGGCAGAAGAAGGGATAGTCCTTCCAGCAGGAGGAACATCGCGCACAGCTACTATCTACAAAGTCGAGCTTTTTCCGTCAAACCAACCTACATCACAACATAATAAAATTTATAAAAATTCCCAGCATACCGAATTCTCAGAAGGAAGCACATGAATCTTAGCGTCAATCAATTCTTGATCTGAAGCGCGCAACAGGCATCGAAAGCTACGCGCTTGCAGGCACCGGTATATGCGCTTCACAGTCGCTTTGTCCGCTTACGAGAGCTCAGAAAAGGCGGGAGCAGGATCCACCGCCGTAACGTCGTTAGTATCCCAGGTGGTACCGACATCACACACAAAGAAGTAGTGATGTCGCAAATGAGAACCAGAGCGATCAGCCTCAGCTGCCAGTCGATAAGTGTGATCCCACTCGACATCTCAAAGCCCAAGCCGCTCAAAACCCTTATCCTGCAAACCAGGCCAACGCATCTTCACACTACATAAACCTGTCACATCAGGACGTTGAAGCTGGTAGAAGCAACGAAAGAGAGTGTTAGAGTAATGCCATGACTGTTGGTGAAATAACACCCGAAAGCATGTCCACACACAAATGCCGGCGGGGGCAAGGTCCAAATGAGATATCCGGTAGAAGCGACATAGATCAGTCAAGTCGGAATAGTAAGGTAAGCGTAGGCCTTCCTTAATCTGCGAAGAGTAAACTACGGACAAATCGTCTGGAGGGATAGTAGCCTGGCCCTTAGAAACACCAGGTAGCACGTCGCGAGGGAATACAGCCTCTAAAAACGGATCGAGTCCAGAGGAAGACGAATTCAACATAAAGTACGCTCTCCCTATCTTGTTCGAGTAATACCCCCCCCCCCCCGTCTCTTTTGTCGCTCCCAACACGGCGGGGAGCTCAGTAACAGCGTCAACATCTGATTCATCGTTGTCATCAAAATATAAAGTAGCCTGCGGGGTGCTCATGGTGATGACTCCAACGAATGGATTAATGCGAGCAAAACCACCTCGACCCTGCAACCTGAAAATATGATCAACAGTCAGAACAATGCTCATTAGTCAACAAACGGAGCAAGCGCGCACATACAAGCGCACACATACAAGCCCGCGCATGCTCAGCTAGCACGCGTATGGATGGTGGTACGATCATGAAACAAAGAGCCAATCAAGGAATATTTTCTAAGTGTTACACCATGTCAGCAGTCGACATATGACAAGGTGTCGACTATCAAGGAATATTTTCTAAGTGTTCTACCATGACAGTAGTCGACATATGACAAGGTGTCGACTATCAAGGAATATTTTCTAAGTTTTCCACCATGTCAGCAGTCGACATATGACAAGGTATCGACTGTCAAGGAATATTTTCTAAGTGTTCCACCATGACAGTAGTCGACATGTGACAAGGTGTCGACTATCAATGAATATTTTCTAAGTATTCCACAATGTCAGCAGTCGACATATGACAAGGTGTCGACTATCAAGGAATATTTTCTAAGTGTTCCACCATGGCAGCTGTCGACATATGACAAAGTGTCGACTATCAAGAAATGCTTTCTAAGTATTTTCCTATGTCAACAATCAACGGCAGTCGACAAAGATCAGATAAAGGCAATCATGGTAACGTGCATTAAATATTTCAAAAATATTTGCTAAGTATTTTATCATGATTGCAGACAGTATACGATGCTCAATAAACAAGGAGTAATATGCAAAAACCAACAACCAACGGCCAACAACTATGTCCGGACACCGACTAACAATCAACATTAAGCATGCCAAAACATCATTCAAATCATGGGGCAACATGTTGACAATGATCACTATGCATAAGGGAAGTTTAACAACTTATTTCCATTTTTCTAAAAATTTCAGCACTTAGTGAATTTTTGGACGATTTGAGAAACTAACTACTATGGGGAATTTCATCAAACACCTTATGTGCATGTTAAGGTAATAAAACTCATGAAGATTTCAAGAGTAAATCAAGACTAAGCAAGGTCATAAAAGGCTAGCCATACACGGAATCGGACTCACCTCGTCGAGACGATCGAACCACCGTGCAAATCACCACGAACCACCACCCGAAATCTCACACGCCGCCGCTGAAGGGGTCACGCGCCACCGCAGGTGGTGAAGATGCTGCCGCCGTGCCGTCCAAAACCACCGTCGAAGTCCTCCTTGCTCGGTCTCGCCGTGATCGAGTGGATTAATGGTGGCTGGACTAAGTTTCTTGGTGGCCAAGCTTTTTACTCCAAAGTGTCTTCTTATTCAAGAAATGAGAGGATTCTAAAAACTACTAAGGGTGGAGGATTAATTAATGGGTATTCTCTCTCCTATATCTATCCACAATTATCTATGGGTATATCCTAAAACTTTCACTATTTCTTGTTAAGTCCCTACAATGGCATGACTATGTGTTGTTATCTCCTTTTTACAACACTTGGCATTTTCTAGACTCATTTTAGCAATCATGACTACATGCTACGCGCACTTAATTTAGCGCGCACTACGTCATCTCATAATGCATGATGCATATCATTACATGATCATTTTCATGATTCAATTGTTGATTAAATGTTTACATCATTTATATCATGTCATCACATTCATGTTTACATCATAGACCATGATTTCACACTTCCATGAAAATTATTGCCTAAGTCCATTATCATATGTGCACAGCCCATTGTTCGTTGTCATATACATACTGCTTGTTGCACTAACCCTGTCAGCAGTTAAAAAATCTCCTGACAAGATTTAAAGTGGAGCAAAATCAAGGCCTTCGCGCCAACCGTCAAACAAGCCACCCCTAAGGTCAGCACCGAACCTAAATTGGGCTTATATCCTATCTTAAAATAGAGTCAAGTATGGTCTGAACCGTTACTTGACTCGGGGGCAAGTGATGGATATCGTCCCAATTCGGGTTCGTATTTACATTCCGGACTTCGTAAACACGTTGAAAATCACACAACGGATCCAAACGCGTCACCTGAGGTCCAAAACGGTCCGGAAGAGCGGCATGCGCGTCCGGACCGGACCTCCGAATTATCCACAGGCAATCCAAACCCCGTCGAATTGCCTAAGTCCGACGGGGTTCGGACTGCTGCCTAGGTACCGCGCGCTACCCTACTTACGTACACCGAGCAAGGAGTCTCCCAAAGCCAAACTCAATCAAACCAGACGACGGTTCTTATCTTCCTTTAAAACCGGCGTCGAACCGCACAAAAATCGGGTTCGGTTCTAAGGTTGTCTATAAATAGGGGACCTTGGCCTCCCATTTCAACTCATATTCTGAAGAAATTGGCTTTGGAGCTCTGACCTCTCTCTAGAAACTTTTTCTCTCTATATCCTCATTTAAGCATCGGAGAGGGTTCAACCGGCACCACCCCCCCCCCCTCCGTGCTGGTTATTGCCCTTCGTGCAGGGAAGGAGTACGTGAAGCCGGCAAGGCGCGCATTGTTGACAACCTACCATCGTCCGCTGACAGCCTACAGTCGCCTCCCGACGACCCGTAGTCATCGTCTGACGACCCGACTCAAGCATAACCCGAAGTGCCGAAGAGTACGACCTCCCGGTTGGATTTGGACGCAACAGTCCTGGTCTCAATTTTGGTCCAAGACCGAAAAACCCATTCAAGAAACTACCGACTTTATTTCCTAAAACTAAATAGCATGCAGTTAATGTTCATAAAAAAAAGTTTGGCCAAAAAACAAAATTAAACTAAATCAATTGATACATAATTAACGGAGGCCTATAGATTTTGGTGGCCTAAAGCAACCGTGTAGGTTGCCTCCCCCGGAGCCGGCCTTAAATAAGATTTGGTCCGATTTTGGTTTTAAATGGTCTTGAATGGGCTTTTCGGTCTTGGACCAAAATTGAAACCATAACCAAAAAAGAACCAGTGATCTTAGTCCAAAATGGAGCGGTCTTTCGAGCTCGATCTTGAACGGTCCTGGTCTTAGTGAACCATTGTTCAACCCTAACTCCAATAGGACGATGCTATTTCAGTCAAAAGCAGCCACAATAATGAGAATAATCATGTCTAGATGCAGATAAAAGTATCTATAAAAAGAATATGTAGAACTAGGGCTGGCAATTTGGGCCTGGCACGATGGGCCGATACGAACACGACACGAAAATTACGGGTTTGGGTTTGATATTGATGACACGGCACGACACGATAGCACGATATAGCACGATAATTTTAAAATTTTAGTTTAAAAATTTTTATATTTGATTTTTTATTCAATTTATTCTAGGTTTTTCATACTGATTTTTCATGTTGGGTCGGGTTGGGCTGGGTTTGGGCTGACCCCCAGAACACGACACGAAGCTAGCACGACACGAACACGCACGACCCGCACGAATTGCCAGCCCTATGTAGAACCTAAGAAATAACTTATATACAACAATATGTAGAAGTTACAGTGAAGATCAAGGTCAATATGTCGTTTCTTTAAACATAAAATGAGGTGTTTGGATGGATGTAATATGGGATGGTCATCTCATATTACGTTTCACATTACATTCAGATTACGACGTTTGACATTGTAATGTGAAGTTCATTATAATCTAAGATTACGTCCAAAATATAAGATTACAGATGTAATATAAGATTACGTCGACATTACAGAGTAATTATTATTTTATTCCTATTTATTAATTTTTTTGTTGTTATTAATTATTATCTATTAAATAGATAAAAATACGTTGAAGATATTTATTTAAGATATTATTATTTTCTCTATATATATTATCTACTTCACGATTCATATTATTTATAAAAACGAATAATGTAGATGATATTCGTACAAAATGAGTAAAGTTTGTTTGAGATATTTTTTTTTTAATTATCTTATAAAATTATAATAAAAAAATTCAATTAATAGAATTTTAATAGCTATCCGAATATAGTTTAAATATTATTTTTTTTACAGAATATACGTATTACACACAAAATATAAAGTTCAATAAGTAAGTCAGTTGTTTTAAAATAAATATTTGTTTGAATCCCATTATATTAAGATATATATTCTTATATATATTAATATAATAATGTCACGTTACAATACACATTACAAAGCATAGCAAACACTGTAATCTAACATTATACTCCACATTACAGCACAACAAAACACTATAATCTAACTTTACATTAAACGGCTCACATTATTTGTAATCTCACATTTCAAGTATTTTCACATTGTATCAATCCAAACCCCCTAAGTGAGTTCAAGAAGCTCCGGATTCTCATGTTAAATCGGAGGAACCCCTTGCCGCTTCACTAATGTATTATTAGATCTAGTAAAATTGCTTAAATCATCCAATCAACACATGTAAGTAGAAGATTATTTATTATTCGATTTAAGAATTTATGTATTATCAGGTAAGATAAAATTGTGTGCGATTTAAGAATTTATACCATGTTTGATTGTACGTATTAGCTAATACACGTATTAATTAAGCTTCGATTATGATATTCTAATTGGTGCTTAGTTATACTATGTTGGGATTTAAACTAAATTGGTACCTGGGTTAACAACCCAAAACGAATTGGTACCTCCACTAAATTTTGCGACAAATTGGTACCCGAGTTAACCTAGGTGTTGCACCGTTAAAATTTCTGGTTAAAACTAATGGAATCCAATTTTTGGCGCATGAAAAGACCAAAATACCCTTATTGCAGAATAACAACATAATAACAACTCAAAACTTTTGAACTCAATATCTCACTCATTACTTCATATCTTTGAACGATTTTTTTTTAAAACCGCATAACTTTTCGAGATCTACGCAACCCAAATAGCCGTAAAGTGATTTTACCAAAATTTTTTTTCAATAAACATAGTTTTTCATGTTAATTTATCTTATTTGTATCAAACTCCACCGCATTTTAACACTTATCACCCTTGATCACTCACTTTTTTTACTAATTGGATTCCAATACTACAATCAAACTGTTGCTCTTGGATTCCAACACTCCTGTTTAAGAACCAAATTGATGTTATACCTTTCATCCAAAAGAAAACAAAAAATGAAAGTCTGTCGAATTAATTGTTATGCAATCTATAACTTATTGGAATTTTTCTTGATATCTCCAATAAACTATACTGGTGTGTCTTTAAATCAATAAACGTCACTGCAAGAGAACATATGGATCTTAGATAGATAAAGATGTTTCATACTTGAAATAGAACAATAGGAAAAATACTATTAAGGGTTTTGGAAAATTTTTTAGAATGGACACCAAGAAGAAATCGTTTATTTTCCCATTTAATCTACATGTGGAAATTGATACTCTCAGCATCCTGAGGGATGACCATAATGTGAGAAAATAAGATGAACTGGCATTAACAGAACCACACAAAGAATTTTTACCATTACGTGGCTAGAGACAATCAGTAAATTTTCTTTCGAGTTATTGCCAGAAACTGCTTCCATTTGCAATTTTATGCTAGACCATGTCAAGCTTTTAAATTGAAGACATGCAGAACTGGTCAATTTTTCAGCATGTCCACAAAATATATAAACAAAAAATTGGTATCTTATCATGCTAAGATCCATATGTTCTCTTGCAGTGACGTTTATTGATTTAGAGACACACCAGTATAGTTTATTAGAGGCATCAAGAAAAATTATAGTACGTTATAGATTGCATAATAATTAATTCGACAGACTTTCGTTTTTTATTTTCTTTTGGATGAAATGTGTAACATCAGTTTGGTTCTTAAAAAGAAGTGTTGGATTCCAATAACAACGGTTTGATTGTAGTATTGAAATCCAATTAGTAAAAAAAGTGAGTGTTCAAGGGTGATAAGTGTTACAATGCGATGAAGTTTGATAAAAAAGAATGAATTAACAGAGAAAACTGTGTTTATTGAAAAAAAAAAAACTTGGCAAATCACTTTACGGCTATTGTAAGGGGAGCCGTCCCCGAGATTTGGACAGCGAGTCGGGAAGGACCACCCGTTATATGGATAAAAAAACGGGGAGGAGTCCCCGAAATCTTACACAAATATCGGGGACCCGGTCCCGATAAATCTTAGAAAAAACGGGGAGAGCACCCCGATATTTGGACAGACAATCGGGGAAGCCTCCCCGTTATATGGATAAAAAAACGGGGGGTACCATCATCTCCAACAGTCTCAGGAACAACTGCCATCATCTCGGCAGCAAGGTCAATCCCGTCATCATCACCAAACAGCATGTCAAAGTTAGTTGTCTCAAGCTCTATGCGGCGTAACTCAGCAACACGACTAACAGCAAATGACGCATAAGGTTCCAACTTGTCAAAAGAAAAGTCAGGATCAATCAAGCGAACCCTGCGAACATAGTCCGCGGTAGGGGTGAGCAAATATCCCGAGAGGCTCAAAATCCCGCCCGTCCCGCCCTAGTCCGTTCCAAAAAGCCCGTCCCAAAAATGTGCCCAAGCCCTAATGGGCGGGACTTTTCTTCTCAACTAGGGCTAGGGCTAGGATTAGGGATTTTTTACGAAGTCCCAAAAGACCCGTCCCGTCCCTTTTTGCTAACTAATCAGCTATAAACTATAGTTAGTTAAGTTAACTTTAGTGATGTTTCAGGTTGAAGTTCCATTTGATCTGGAATTTGCATTTATAACTTGTTATATAAGAATTGTTGATGACTTTATGTTAGAGTCTTGGTAAAACTTAGTTTTGGGGTCTTTGGTGAACTATTTTGGAGAATCAAGTTATGTGTTGAACTTGGTGTTCTTACAAGTGACAAAATGTTTGAGTGATTTTGGTGTTTTATGGTGAACTTTGTGGTATGTGTTGAACTTTGTTGTTGTTCTGTGTTTAGTTATGGTTTAAGTAAATTGAGTAGGATTTTTTTTTTTAACTTTAATGGGAATTTGGGTTTGTCCCATTTGTCCCTAGTCCCTGTAGGCCCGTGGCGGGCGGGCCTTTTCCTACTAGTTAGGGCTCGGGATAGGGCTCGGGACATCCATTAAGTGGCCCTAGTTTTAGGGCTCGGACCATTTTTAGAAAAAGCCCGCCCATCCGTCCCATGCTCAGCCCTAGTCCGCGGCAAACTCCCGAATCATCGGGTCAAACTTCGCTTTAGCAGCAGTGGTAATTACGGCTACAGTAAAGGCTGAAGTGGCAGGATACTTGTCAAGTCCTTCCGCAATCCCGGCCTTGCGCCCCTCCTCGTGCGCAACACAAAGTGCAGCCTTATGCGCACTATCACTCTCCGCAATCTGCTTCTGGATAGCCGCAATCTCAGCCTCAAGCTGATCAACATGTGCACAACAAGAATCATAGCGCGCATCGAAATCAGCAATCTTCGAGAGTAGGCTTTGTGTTTTCTCCTTAAAAAGCGCAAGCTCGCGGGAAGCAACACCGCGCTTATCAATAGCGGCCTTCTTTTCACGCACAAGTTCCAGCGCGAACGATGAGATGTTCACCATGTTTGCAACAGCCTAAGGGAAAAAACCAACAAGATAAGAATGTTGCAACAAGACATTTACATACAACCATGTAATCAATAAAATAAGTCTCGTCACTTACCGGAGCAAACTCAGATAGAAAACTCTCAACATACTTTTGCGTCTCCTCATCTGTTGATGGCTTAATGCATCGGTCGCCCAGAGGAACACACCTATGTAGTACCCGCACCCAACCTCCGAAGTACTAAGCTTGGAATTCTTAGGGAATCGAAGCCCCCCAGTGGCAAAAGGTGTCCAATCATCACCAGATATGTCGCCTTCCAAAGGACGAATCAAGTCATCACGCTTAAGTGCTGAAAGCGCTGCGACTAAAACAACAAGGGAATATGAAAATCATTAACAGAAAAACACGAAGAAATACAAAAAAAGTATACAATACACACCTCGACGAGAAGGACTCTCCTCCGGGGGCCGCTCCCTCGACCGGGGGGCAGAAGGCGCCACTGCACGATCTTCAACTCCTTTCCCTTTATCACGAGGAGGAGTTTGGACAATCGCACTCGGCTTAGAGCGCTTAGGATCGCTAGAGGTACGCGCCCCAGCGGCGGACCTTTTGGTAGGAACAGCGGGGGGCAGAAGAAGGGATAGTCCTTCCAGCAGGAGGAACATCACGCACAGCTACTATCTGCAAAGTCGAGCTTTTTCCGTCAAACCAACCTACATCACAACATAATAAAATTTATAAAAATTCCCAGCATACCGAATTCTCAGAAGGAAGCACATGAATCTTGGCGTCAATCAATTCTTGATCTGAAGCGCGCAACAGGCATCGAAAGCTACGCGCTTGCAGGCACCGGTATATGCGCTTCACAGTCGCTTTGTCCGCTTACGAGAGCTCAGAAAAGGCGGGAGCAGGATCCACCGCCGTAACGTCGTTAGTATCCCAGGTGGTACCGACATCACACACAAAGAAGTAGTGATGTCGCAAATGAGAACCAGAGCGATCAGCCTCAGCTGCCAGTCGATAAGTGTGATCCCACTCGGCATCTCCAAGCCCAAGCCGCTCAAAACCCTTATCCTGCAAACCAGGCCAACGCATCTTCACACTACATAAACCTGTCACATCAGGACGTTGAAGCTGGTAGAAGCAACGAAAGAGAGTGTTAGAGTAATGCCATGACTGTTGGTGAAATAACACCCGAAAGCATGTCCACACACAAATGCCGGCGGGGGCAAGGTCCAAATGAGATATCCGGTAGAAGCGACATAGATCAGTCAAGTCGGAATAGTAAGGTAAGCGTAGGCCTTCCTTAATCTGCGAAGAGTAAACTACGGACAAATCGTCTGGAGGGATAGTAGCCTGGCCCTTAGAAACACCAGGTAGCACGTCGCGAGGGAATACAGCCTCTAAAAACGGATCGAGTCCAGAGGAAGACGAATTCAACATAAAGTACGCTCTCCCTATCTTGTTTGAGTAATACCCCCCCCCCCCCCCGTCTCTTTTGTCGCTCCCAACACGGCGGGGAGCTCAGTAACAGCGTCAACATCTGATTCATCGTTGTCATCAAAATATAAAGTAGCCTGCGGGGTGCTCATGGTGATGACTCCAACGAATGGATTAATGCGAGCAAAACCACCTCGACCCTGCAACCTGAAAATATGATCAACAGTCAGAACAATGCTCATTAGTCAACAAACGGAGCAAGCGCGCACATACAAGCGCACACATACAAGCCCGTGCATGCTCAGCTAGCACGCGTATGGATGGTGGTACGATCATGAAACAAAGAGCCAATCAAGGAATATTTTCTAAGTGTTACACCATGTCAGCAGTCGACATATGACAAGGTGTCGACTATCAAGGAATATTTTCTAAGTGTTCTACCATGACAGTAGTCGACATATGACAAGGTGTCGACTATCAAGGAATATTTTCTAAGTTTTCCACCATGTCAGCAGTCGACATATGACAAGGTATCGACTGTCAAGGAATATTTTCTAAGTGTTCCACCATGACAGTAGTCGACATGTGACAAGGTGTCGACTATCAATGAATATTTTCTAAGTATTCCACAATGTCAGCAGTCGACATATGACAAGGTGTCGACTATCAAGGAATATTTTCTAAGTGTTCCACCATGGCAGCTGTCGACATATGACAAAGTGTCGACTATCAAGAAATGCTTTCTAAGTATTTTCCTATGTCAACAATCAACGGCAGTCGACAAAGATCAGATAAAGGCAATCATGGTAACGTGCATTAAATATTTCAAAAATATTTGCTAAGTATTTTATCATGATTGCAGACAGTATACGATGCTCAATAAACAAGGAGTAATATGCAAAAACCAACAACCAACGGCCAACAACTATGTCCGGACACCGACTAACAATCAACATTAAGCATGCCAAAACATCATTCAAATCATGGGGCAACATGTTGACAATGATCACTATGCATAAGGGAAGTTTAACAACTTGTTTCCATTTTTCTAAAAATTTCAGCACTTAGTGAATTTTTGGACGATTTGAGAAACTAACTACTATGGGGAATTTCATCAAACACCTTATGTGCATGTTAAGGTAATAAAACTCATGAAGATTTCAAGAGTAAATCAAGACTAAGCAAGGTCATAAAAGGCTAGCCATACACGGAATCGGACTCACCTCGTCGAGACGATCGAACCACCGTGCAAATCACCACGAACCACCACCCGAAATCTCACACGCCGCCGCTGAAGGGGTCACGCGCCACCGCAGGTGGTGAAGATGCTGCCGCCGTGCCGTCCAAAACCACCGTCGAAGTCCTCCTTGCTCGGTCTCGCCGTGATCGAGTGGATTAATGGTGGCTGGACTAAGTTTCTTGGTGGCCAAGCTTTTTACTCCAAAGTGTCTTCTTATTCAAGAAATGAGAGGATTCTAAAAACTACTAAGGGTGGAGGATTAATTAATGGGTATTCTCTCTCCTATATCGATCCACAATTATCTATGGGTATATCCTAAAACTTTCACTATTTCTTGTTAAGTCCCTACAATGGCATGACTATGTGTTGTTATCTCCTTTTTACAACACTTGGCATTTTCTAGACTCATTTTAGCAATCATGACTACATGCTACGCGCACTTAATTTAGCGCGCACTACGTCATCTCATAATGCATGATGCATATCATTACATGATCATTTTCATGATTCAATTGTTGATTAAATGTTTACATCATTTATATCATGTCATCACATTCATGTTTACATCATAGACCATGATTGCACACTTCCATGAAAATTATTGCCTAAGTCCATTATCATATGTGCACAGCCCATTGTTCGTTGTCATATACATACTGCTTGTTGCACTAACCCTGTCAGCAGTTAAAAAATCTCCTGACAAGATTTAAAGTGGAGCAAAATCAAGGCCTTCGCGCCAACCGTCAAACAAGCCACCCCTAAGGTCAGCACCGAACCTAAATTGGGCTTATATCCTATCTTAAAATAGAGTCAAGTATGGTCTGAACCGTTACTTGACTCGGGGGCAAGTGATGGATATCGTCCCAATTCGGGTTCGTATTTACATTCCGGACTTCGTAAACACGTTGAAAATCACACAACGGATCCAAACGCGTCACCTGAGGTCCAAAACGGTCCGGAAGCGCGGCATGCGCGTCCGGACCGGACCTCTGAATTATCCACAGGCAATCCAAACCCCGTCGAATTGCCTAAGTCCGACGGGGTTCGGACTGCTGCCTAGGTACCGCGCGCTACCCTACTTACGTACACCGAGCAAGGAGTCTCCCAAAGCCAAACTCAATCAAACCAGACGACGGTTCTTATCTTCCTTTAAAACCGGCGTCGAACCGCACAAAAATCGGGTTCGGTTCTAAGGTTGTCTATAAATAGGGGACCTTGGCCTCCCATTTCAACTCATATTCTGAAGAAATTGGCTTTGGAGCTCTGACCTCTCTCTAGAAACTTTCTCTCTCTATATCCTCATTTAAGCATCGGAGAGGGTTCAACCGGCACCACCCCCCCTCCGTGCTGGTTATTGCCCTTCGTGCAGGGAAGGAGTACGTGAAGCCGGCAAGGCGCGCATTGTTGACAACCTACCATCGTCCGCTGACAGCCTACAGTCGCCTCCCGACGACCCGTAGTCATCGTCTGACGACCCGACTCAAGCATAACCCGAAGTGCCGAAGAGTACGACCTCCCTGTTGGATTTGGACGCAACAGTCCTGGTCTCAATTTTGGTCCAAGACCGAAAAACCCATTCAAGAAACTACCGACTTTATTTCCTAAAACTAAATAGCATGCAGTTAATGTTCATAAAAAAAAGTTTGGCCAAAAAACAAAATTAAACTAAATCAATTGATACATAATTAACGGAGGCCTATAGATTTTGGTGGCCTAAAGCAACCGTGTAGGTTGCCTCCCCCGGAGCCGGCCTTAAATAAGATTTGGTCCGATTTTGGTTTTAAATGGTCTTGAATGGGCTTTTCGGTCTTGGACCAAAATTGAAACCATAACCAAAAAAGAACCAGTGATCTTAGTCCAAAATGGAGCGGTCTTTCGAGCTCGATCTTGAACGGTCCTGGTCTTAGTGAACCATTGTTCAACCCTAACTCCAATAGGACGATGCTATTTCAGTCAAAAGCAGCCACAATAATGAGAATAATCATGTCTAGATGCAGATAAAAGTATCTATAAAAAGAATATGTAGAACCTAAGAAATAACTTATATACAACAATATGTAGAAGTTACAGTGAAGATCAAGGTCAATATGTCGTTTCTTTAAACATAAAATGAGGTGTTTGGATGGATGTAATATGGGATGGTCATCTCATATTACGTTTCACATTACATTCAGATTACGACGTTTGACATTGTAATGTGAAGTTCATTATAATCTAAGATTACGTCCAAAATATAAGATTACAGATGTAATATAAGATTACGTCGACATTACAGAGTAATTATTATTTTATTCCTATTTATTAATTTTTTTGTTGTTATTAATTATTATCTATTAAATAGATAAAAATACGTTGAAGATATTTATTTAAGATATTATTATTTTCTCTATATTTATTATCTACTTCACGATTCATATTATTTATAAAAACGAATAATGTAGATGATATTCGTACAAAATGAGTAAAGTTTGTTTGAGATATTTTTTTTTAATTATCTTATAAAATTATAATAAAAAAATTCAATTAATAGAATTTTAATAGCTATCCGAATATAGTTTAAATATTATTTTTTTTACAGAATATACGTATTACACACAAAATATAAAGTTCAATAAGTAAGTCAGTTGTTTTAAAATAAATATTTGTTTGAATCCCATTATATTAAGATATATATTCTTATATATATTAATATAATAATGTCACGTTACAATACACATTACAAAGCATAGCAAACACTGTAATCTAACATTATACTCCACATTACAGCACAACAAAACACTATAATCTAACTTTACATTAAACGGCTCACATTATTTGTAATCTCACATTTCAAGTATTTTCACATTGTATCAATCCAAACCCCCTAAGTGAGTTCAAGAAGCTCCGGATTCTCATGTTAAATCGGAGGAACCCCTTGCCGCTTCACTAATGTATTATTAGATCTAGTAAAATTGCTTAAATCATCCAATACACATGTAAGTAGAAGATTATTTATTATTCGATTTAAGAATTTATGTATTATCAGGTAAGATAAAATTGTGTGCGATTTAAGAATTTATACCATGTTTGATTGTACGTATTAGCTAATACACGTATTAATTAAGCTTCGATTATGATATTCTAATTGGTGCTTAGTTATACTATGTTGGGATTTAAACCAAATTGGTACCTGGGTTAACAACCCAAAACGAATTGGTACCTCCACTAAATTTTGTGACAAATTGGTACCCGAGTTAACCTAGGTGTTGCACCGTTAAAATTTCTGGTTAAAACTAATGGAATCCAATTTTTGGCGCATGAAAAGACCAAAATACCCTTATTGCAGAATAACAACATAATAAAAACTCAAAACTTTTAAACTCAATATCTCACTCATTACTTCATATCTTTGAACGATTTTTTTTTTAAAACCGCATAACTTTTCGAGATCTACGCAACCCAAATAGCCGTAAAGTGATTTTACCAAATTTTTTTTTCAATAAACATAGTTTTTCATGTTAATTTATCTTATTTGTATCAAACTCCACCGCATTTTAACACTTATCACCCTTGATCACTCACTTTTTTTACTAATTGGATTCCAATACTACAATCAAACTGTTGCTCTTGGATTCCAACACTCCTGTTTAAGAACCAAATTGATGTTATACCTTTCATCCAAAAGAAAACAAAAAATGAAAGTCTGTCGAATTAATTGTTATGCAATCTATAACTTATTGGAATTTTTCTTGATATCTCCAATAAACTATACTGGTGTGTCTTTAAATCAATAAACGTCACTGCAAGAGAACATATGGATCTTAGATAGATAAAGATGTTTCATACTTGAAATAGAACAATCGGAAAAATACTATTAAGGGTTTTGGAAAATTTTTTAGAATGGACACCAAGAAGAAATCGTTTATTTTCCCATTTAATCTACATGTGGAAATTGATACTCTCAGCATCCTGAGGGATGACCATAATGTGAGAAAATAAGATGAACTGGCATTAACAGAACCACACAAAGAATTTTTACCATTACGTGGCTAGAGACAATCGGTAAATTTTCTTTCGAGTTATTGCCAGAAACTGCTTCCATTTGCAATTTTATGTTAGACCATGTCAAGCTTTTAAATTGAAGACATGCAGAACTGGTCAATTTTTCAGCATGTCCACAAAATATATAAACAAAAAAATTGGTATCTTATCATGCTAAGATCCATATGTTCTCTTGCAGTGACGTTTATTGATTTAGAGACACACCAGTATAGTTTATTAGAGGCATCAAGAAAAATTATAGTACGTTATAGATTGCATAATAATTAATTCGACAGACTTTCGTTTTTTATTTTCTTTTGGATGAAATGTGTAACATCAGTTTGGTTCTTAAAAAGAAGTGTTGGATTCCAATAACAACGGTTTGATTGTAGTATTGGAATCCAATTAGTAAAAAAAGTGGGTGTTCAAGGGTGATAAGTGTTACAATGCGGTGAAGTTTGATAAAAAAGAATGAATTAACAGAGAAAACTGTGTTTATTGAAAAAAAAAACTTGGCAAATCACTTTACGGCTATTTGGGTTGCATAGATCTCGAAAAGTTATGCGGTTTAAAAAAAAAATTCGTTCAAAAAGATGAAGAAATGAGTTAGATATTGGGTTCCAAAGTTTTGAGTTGCTATTATGTAGTTGTTCTGCAGTAAGGGTATTTTGGTCTTTTCATGCGCGAAAAATGGGATTCCGTTAGTTTTAACCAGAAATTCTAACGGTACAACACCCAGGTTAACTCGGGTACCAATTTGTCACAAAATTTAGTGGATGTACCAATTCGTTTTGGGCTGTTAACCCAGGTACCAATTTGGTTTAAATCCCTACTATGTTTGAAGGAACCATATATTATGATATTATAACACAACGTTTGGATAAACTTTGTATTAGGATATCCTAATATAATGACTAAAAGACCAAAATACATATATATAATTTTTTTTAATGAGATTCTATTTTTCCATATGAATAATTTTTTTTTTTAAATAGAAAAGGTAACTTTAATTATGTAAAAGTACAAGGATCTAAAGTCGCCAAAGTCTAGCCCGAACTCGACGGGGTCCATCCCAAACCCGTCAGGGCACGACCCAAACACGCCGGGTCCCGACCCGTATCCACCGAGACCCTGTCCGAACCCTGCATGACCCAGTTCGAACACGACGGAACCCTTCCCGAACCCGTCGCGACCCGATCCGGACCCGCTGGGGTCCGGCTCGAACCCGTTGAAATCCGGCCCGAAGTCGGTGGAGTTATTATCTATCTATTAAGTAAATGTAGTAAAAGGACCACGGGTGGCCGACTGGCGTGGCGGGTGAGCTCAGGACCGGTGGTTAATCGGGTGTGGCTGGGTGGCGTGTCGGGTCACGAAGGCGGAGCTGCGGGCGAAATCGACTCCAGGCGAGACCGTGGGCGGTGGTGACGGAGACTGGAGCTCCTCCCGGCGGTGGCGGCGACTGGAGCTTCTCCGGCGGATGTGGGATCTCCGGCGGCTGGTTCATCTTGAACCGGTTCGGTTCTGTTTCTTGAAGGTTCAATTTTCTAGCCCCTCTTCTTCTTTGTGTTCTCCATTGATTACTATAAAACCAAGGTCTTGCCATAGATAGTTGAGTTGCTTCATTGTGTATTGTTGATTGGAAGTGTAAGATTGTTCCCATTGTTGGGTTTGGAGCATCTTTGAGGTAAATATTTGATGTAAATGTTGCCCCCCCCCCTTAGGGACTCAGTAGGTGTTTGTTGTATGGATGCCTTAGTACGATGCCTAGGTCACCCCATGCCTGTATAGATAATATAAGCTCTCATGTAGGATATTTGATTCCTTCCTTCCATTACCTTAGACAATGTTAGGATGATTTCGTTTGTTTTCCCTTCTAGGGATGTTTTCCATGTTTTATCCACCATAGTCCCTCCCTTTGACAAGTAGTATCGTCCATACACGTGTCTTTTTCCCCCGTAGTAAGCATTTGATCTTTGTGCACTTTGGGACGTACCCTTGGGTAGGTTGGTCTTGGTGGATTTACATGGTGTCGTGATGGACCGCTATATTTTTATGTCGGACCGATGTTTTTTTCCTGACGGACCGATATTTTTTCATTCTTCTTTGCCAGGTGTGCTTTCGAGTCTTTTGCCGGCCTAAGGAGCATCGTTCCGTTTCTGCTTAAAAATGAGTAAGCCTTCTTATCTTAAGGCTTCCCGTACTAACCTTGCCTCTAATGCCTCCATAGTCCGCTTCCCGCATAAGGAGTTTTTTATGGGAAGACGGTTTCCGCATCCTGATCTAAGTCCGGACTATGTCCCTGAGACTTCTGATCCCGAGTCGGACACGAAGGTCGAGTTGCGGCATATCCTTGAGGATGAGCTGGCCTTTCTTCGTGACCCCGTGTTTCCTTTTGAGACCTATGGTACGAACTCGCTGAACTTGAAAGTGTATCTTTACCATGCTAAGCTAGCTGGGTTGTTTGGCATGGGAAAATCATTTTCCTTAGGGTTAAAGGTCATTTTGATACAACATGTTTGCAAAAATTACACTGTTCATACCACTAGTATTTTTTCGTACCGAATTGGTACCATATGTTTCCAAACCTTACTGTTTTTAGGGTTCCGTAAAAAACGGCCGTTAAATGGCATGTGCCATGCACGTGACCAGCCCAAAACTTTCAATTTTGTTACAATTTAGTCCATCTAATACATCCCTAACTTTTATTTTGTTCAATTTATTCCTAAAACTTCAAAATCAAACAATTTTCCCAAATTGACCTAGCCCCAATTTAACTCAATTGGGGCTAGGTCCCAATTGACCTAGCCGGACCTAGCCTAGGGCTAGGTCCGACCCTGGGTCGGGGTCGCCTGGGTCCGGCGACCATGACCCAGGGTCGGACCTAGCCCTAGGCTAAGTCCGGCTAGGTCAATTTGGGAAAATGGTTTGGTTTTGAAGTTTTAGGACTAAATTGAAAATAAAAGTTAGGGATGTATTAGATGGACTAAATTGTAACAAAATTGAAAGTTTTGGGCTGGTCACATGCATGGCACATGCCATTTAACGGCTGTTTTTGACAGAACCCTAACGGAGGTACCAAAACAGTAAGGTTTGGAAACATATGGTACCAATACGGTACGAAAAAATACTAGTGGTATGAACAGTGTAATTTTTGCAAACATGTGGTACCAAAAGGACCTTTAACCCTTTTCCTTATTTGCCATGCCATATCGCTATGGAGGTAGCTCCATTACTCTTCCGCCGGATGGGATGTCGGTGGTATACATTCATCAGATCAAGGCGGGGCTCCGCTTCCCTTACTGTGCTAATCTTCGGAGCTCTGTCAGTACTATCGGATTTCTCCTCTCAAGCTTGCCCCTTCCGCAATCCGTGCCTGGGTTGGATTTAGGGTGTTATGCCATCGCCAACATTAGGCTTACTCTCTTCTGCTGTTTCGATGTTTCTGTTGCATCCAGCATGGTGGTGAATCAGGGTTTTATTCTCTAGTCACCTGATTTCCTTTGTTGTCCCAAAAGGGGTTTTCGGCGTTGGGTACTACCAAATGGAATAACAAGCGTCGATTTGTCCTTGCCTTTGAGGGCGGTAGTGGCCAATGGGAGAAATACTACTTTTTCCTTAAAGGTCTGGACGTGTCTTGGCCCTTAGATACCCCCATGACGACGGATGTGCGTCCCTATTTCTCCGAACTCTCTACTTTCGACTGTCAGGCTGGTATATATTGAAGAAAAAAAAACGGCCTCCTTCGAATCCGTACATCGTATTTTAGAAGAGGAGTTTTCTGCCACGAAGATTCGAGCAGCGCCCTGCATTTTACCCTTGGTATGCAAGTCTTTCCGTCTTTAGTACTTGTAAATTTCTTGCTTTGTCTTGTAGGTTGGTTTCAATATCGGCATTCCCTGTTTCAGGAGGATGATGATGCTGGTGAGGATGTCCCTTCCGAGAGAGAGACTTCGATTGTTTCTCCTATTCATTTGCCTGTGGTTGAGGCTCCTGCTACCATTTCACTATCCTCTGGGGCTGTGAAGTCTTCCTCCGGTATTGTGTTTGTTATGTTCTCTTTCGTTTTTCTCCTTATTTTGCTTATACCGTATTCGCCCATGTTTTGTTGATTTTCAAGGAGGTCTCCCTCTGTCTCTGCCGCGCAGATCTTGGCTAAGATCCGATCGAAAAGGTCTAGCTTGGAGGTCGAGACCCCTGTTTCCAAGGCTCAGAAGATTGACTCGTTCATTTCTCCCTCCAAGTCCTCCTCTTGCCATAAAGAGAGAGAGGTCACTGTTGAGGATGGCGTTGATGATTCTCTCATTGCCCCGGAGAATAAGGAGGGTTCGGACGATGCTGACGAGTCTTCTTCTCCTCGCCACATCCCCCCCCCCCCCCCCCGAGGGGTGCGTCCTCCGATGATAGACCTCATGTGCCAGGTACCTGATGATGTTATCTTATTATATACATGTGTTTATCTTGCCTTTGTTGCGCCTTATATTTATTTTACAGGTAGGATCAAGTTGCCATTGATCTTTCCCGAGGATCTTATCCGCCCCGTCGATGGTGATGTTAGGGGAAATGCTTGGTTGCCCTTCCAGACTGCTAATCGGCAACTCTATGATTTGTCTGCCTCACTTTCCATTCCGGAGTTGCTATTCCTATGATGACTTCCATTATTCCTCTTGCTGATCGGTCTTTTCCTCCCACCGACCTCGACGAGATTCATCATTGCGTGAAGGGCGCCTTGTCCCAATTTACCCCCGTGAGTGCATACATTATGTTTTATCATGGGGATAAGGGTTCATTTGGTACCACTTCTTTGGGCAGAATCCACTTTTGGTACCACTTCTTATTTTTTGTACACTTTTGGTACCAACGTTTTCCATTTTGTACCCTTTTGGTGTCTCCGTTAGAATTTCGTCCAAAATGGCCGTTAAACCCCCATATGAGCTGCACGTGACCAAAAATTAAACTTGGTTGGACGGATTTACCCTTAGGGATAAGGGTTCCTTTGGTACCACTTCTTTGGGCAAAATTCACTTTTGTTACCACTTTTTTTATATATATATACTTTGTTTTGCAGTCGGATTTATAAGGATTCAATATAGAATTGTCTCATATATACATTTCCAACTTTGTTCGGAGCCCTACTTAGTAATGTTGCAACTTATATTTTCGGTCTAACAAAAGGAAACATCGCATCTTTAAAAGTTTATATTAGGGTCCTTTTGGTACCACATGTTTGCAAAAATTACACTGTTCATACCACTAGTATTTTTTCGTACCGAATTGGTACCATATGTTTCCAAACCTTACTGTTTTGGTACCTCCGTTAGGGTTCCGTAAAAAACGGCCGTTAAATGGCACGTGTCATGCACGTGACCAGCCCAAAACTTTCAATTTTGTTACAATTTAGTCCATCTAATACATCCCTAACTTTTATTTTATTCAATTTAGTCCTAAAACTTCAAAATCAAACCATTTCCCCAAATTGACCTAGCCGGACCTAGCCATGGGCTAGGTACGACCCTGGGTCGGGGTCACCGGACCCAGGGGACCCTGACCCAGGGTCGGACCTAGCCCTAAGCTAGGTCCGGCTATGTCAATTGGACCGAGCCCCAATCTAACTCAATTGGGGCTAGGTCCCAGTTGACCTAGCCGGACCTAGCCCTAGGCTAAGTCCGGCTAGGTCAATTTGGGAAAATGGTTTGGTTTTGAAGTTATAGGACTAAATTGAACAAAATAAAAGTTAGGGATGTATTAGAAGGACTAAATTGTAATAAAATTGAAAGTTTTGGGTTGGTCACGTGCATGGCACAGGCCATTTAACGGCTGTTTTTGACAGAACCCTAACGGAGGTACCAAAACAGTAAGGTTTGGAAACATATGGTACCAATTCGGTACGAAAAAATACTAGTGGTATGAACAGTGTAGTTTTTGCAAACATGTGGTACCAAAAGGACCTTTAACCCTAACGTTTTCTATAAACCCTAACATTTCGACACTTTGCAACAATAATATAAGGGATTTAAATTAAATTGGTACCTGGGTTAACAGCCCAAAACGAATTGGTACCTCCACTAAATTTTGTGACAAATTGGTACCCGAGTTAACCCGGGTGTTGCACCGTTAGAATTTCTGGTTAAAACTAACGGAATCTCATTTTTGGCGCATGAAAAGACTAAAATACCCTTATTGCAGAATAGTTACGTAATAGCAATTCAAAACTTTGGAACCCAATATCTCACTCATTTCTTCATCTTTTAAGACGATTTTTTTTTTGAAACCACATAATTTTTCGAGATCTATGCAACCCAAATAGCCGTAAAGTGATTTTCCCAGTTTTTTTTTCAATAAATATCGTTTTCCATGTTAATTCATTCTTTTTTGTATCAAACTCCACCGCATTCTAACACTTATCACCCTTGATCACCCAATTTTTTTACTAATTGGATTCCAATACTACAATCAAACTGTTGCTTTTAGATTCCAACACTCCTGTTTAAAAACCAAATTGATGTTATACCTTTCATCCAAAAGAAAACCAAAAATGAAAGTTTGTCGAATTAATTGTTATGCAATCTATAACTTACTGGAATTTTTCTTGATGTCTCCAATAAACTATACAGGTGTGTCTCTAAATCAATAAACGTCACTGCAAGAGAACATATGGATCTTAGATAGATAAATATGTTTCATACTTGAAATAGAACAATATGAAAAGTACTTTTAAGGGTATTGGAAGAACTTTTAGAATGGACACCAAGAAGAAATAGTTTATTTTCTCATTTAATCTACATGTGGAAATTGATACTCTCAGTATCCTGAGGGATGACCGTAATGTGAGAAAATATGATGAACTTGCATTAAAAGAACCACACAAAGAATTTTACCACTATCTGGCTAGAGACAAACAATAAATTTTCTTTCGAGATATTGCCAAAACTGTTCCATTTGCAATTTTATTGTTGGACCATGTTAAGCTTTTAAAATCGAAGACCTGCAGAACTGGTCAATTTTTCAGCATGTCCAAAAAATATATAAACAAAAAAATGGGTAGCTTATCATGCTAAGATCCATATATTCTCTTGTAGTGACGTTTATTGATTTAGAGACACACCAATATAGTTTACTGGAGACATCAAGAAAAATTCTAGTAAGTTATATATAGATTGCATAATAATTAATTCGACAGATTTTCGCCTTTTGTTTTCTTTTGGATGAAAGGTATAATATCAATTTGGTTATTAAACAGAAGTGTTGGAATCCAAGAGCAACAGTTTGATTGTAGTATTGGAATCCAATTAGTAAAAAAAATTGGTGATCAAAGTTGATAAGTGTTAGAATGCGGTGGAGCTTTATACAAAAAAGAACGAATTAACATGGAAACCGGTGTTTATTGAAAAAAACTGGTCAAATCACTTTAAGGCTATTTGGCTTGTATAGATCTCGAAAAGTTATGCGGTTTCAAAAAAAAAATTGTCCAAAAAGATGAAGAAATGAGTGAGATATTGGGTTCCAAAGTTTTGAATTGCTATTACGTAGCTATTCTGCAATAAGGGTATTTTAGTCTTTTCATGCGCCAAAAATGAGATTCCGTTAGTTTTAACCAGAAATTCTAACGGTGCAACACCCAGGTTAACTCGGGTACCAATTTGTCACAAAATTTAGTGGAGGTACCAATTCGTTTTGGGCTGTTAACCCAGGTACCAATTTGATTTAAATCCCATAATATAAAGGGTTAAAGGTCCTTTTGGTACCACATGTTTGCAAAAATTACACTCTTCATACCACTAGTATTTTTTCGTACCGAATTGGTACCATATGTTTCCAAACCTTACTGTTTTGGTACCTCCGTTAGGGTTCCGTCAAAAACGGCCGTTAAATGGCATGTGCCATGCACGTGACCAGCCCAAAACTTTCAATTTTGTTACAATTTAGTCCATCTAATACATCCCTAACTTTTATTTTGTTCACTTTAGTCCTAAAACTTCAAAATCAAACCATTTCCCCAAATTGACCTAGCCGGACTTAGCTATGGGCTAAGTCCGACCCTGGGTCGGGGTCACCGGACCCAGGGGACCCTGACTCAGGGTCGGACCTAGCCCTAAGCTAGGTCCGGCTAGGTCAATTGGACCTAGACCCAATTTAACTCAATTGGGGCTAGGTCCCAATTGACCTAGCCGGACCTAGACTAGGGCTAGGTCCGACCCTGGGTCGGGGTCGCCTGGGTCCGGCGACCATGACCCACGGTCGGACCTAGCCCTAGGCTAAGTCCGGCTAGGTCAATTTGGGAAAATGGTTTGATTTTGAAGTTTTAGGACTAAATTGAACAAAATAAAAGTTAGGGATGTATTAGATAGACTAAATTGTAACAAAATTGAAAGTTTTGGACTGGTCACGTGCATGGCACATGCCATTTAACGGCTGTTTTTGACAGAACCCTAACAGAGGTACCAAAACAGTAAGGTTTGGAAACATATGGTACCAATTCGGTACGAAAAAATACTAGTGGTATGAACAGTGTAATTTTTGCAAACATGTGGTACCAAAATGACATTTAACCCAAAACGTTATTATATTCATAGAGATACTTTTCACAATACAAAAAGTTAATTTTAACGCCACGAACAAATAATTTTCTGATATATTGCACGAAATTCTAATACTTACAAACATATCTATCATACTATGCACCGCATTATTATCATATATCAACTGATACATGAAACATACATACATACATTACAATATTGGTTTTTACAACGACATATAAATTTCTTCGAATGTGTCAGACACAAAGTACACAAAAGAAGAGTCTAAGGAAGAGCTGTATGATGACAATGGAAGTTATGTAATTAACCTAAGTTTCACCGACTGCAAAACAAAGTATATATACAAAAAAAAAGTGGTATCAAAAGTGGATTTTGCCCAAAGAAGTGGTACCAAAGGAACCCTTATCCTAAGGGTAAATCCGTCCAGCCAAATTTAGTTTTTGGTCACGTGCAGCTCACATGGGGGTTTAACGGCCATTTTGGACGAAATTCTAATGGAGGTACCAAAAGGGTACAAAATGGAAAACGTTGGTACCAAAAGTGTACCCAAAAAAAAAAAAAAAGTGGTACCAAAGGTGGATTCTGCCCAAAGAAGTAGTACCAAAGGAACCCTTATCCCTTTATCTTGTTTTGTTCAGTGTTCTTTGTTATCTTGATCCTTGCTTCTTTTATAGGACATATCTTTTGTTGTTAACCTTTGCTCCCATTTGGTTAACGCTGGTCGTGAACGGGATATGTTTCGGGAGATGGTTGTAACGCTCGAGTCTACACAGAAGGTTATTGAGTCTACCCAGAAAATCAACGAAGAGCGGTTGCGCGAGGAGAATGAGGAGCTCAGGGTGTCGAAGATTGCCCTAGCTAGCCGCTTGACTCTTCTTCAGCAGGAACTTGATGATGTTCGTGCCGACCGGGCGGATGAGGCTTTGATTGCTGAATTGAATATGAAGAGTGCTCTTCGGGATGCCCGTGAGGAAGGTAGGTTGCTTGGGTTGAAGGAGGGTGAGGCTCTTGAGTTGAGAAAGGCAAAGATGTTGGAGTCCAGGACTTTCTATCTTCCAATGAGTTTTCTACCCATGCTGAGAAGCATTGTCAGGGCATTATGAACACCTTCGGTGTGAAAATGGTTCAGAAGATTCATGCTATTTGTCATTCTTTTCCGTTTGACCACCTTGGGGAATATGCTATGCTTGCTATGGGTATCGTTGCCCAGCTATCTTCTCAAGCTGTTAAGGTTACCGTCCCATCACGAGTTACTTCTGAAGAGGATGATCCCCCCCCCCCCCCCCGGTGTGAAGGACGGTTGAGCTTATACACTCGGTCGGTGTTTTTATGATTGTTGGGTTTGTGTTTTCCTCCTGCTTGTTTTGGAGATGGTTTTGTTTTACAGATAGATACTCTGATTTGTTTTCCATTGTTGTTGTACTTCTTTCTGAGTTGTATTTGGATGACTTGGTGTGCTATTAGCACGCCTTTTATTATGATTCTCTATTCGGATGGCCTATATTTTTAGGACTTACATTCCTTTTATTTTTGTTTGCAATGGTTGTCCTCATAGATCTTTCCCTATTCATATGTAAAGGTTGTTGATCGCTTTATCATAAGTTAGGGTTTTCTTTCTGGATCTTTCCATTTTCGATTGTAAGGGTGGCCCGTCGGGTCTTATGTCTCTTTTCGGTTGGAATGGTTGTCCTTATAGATCTTCCCCTATCCATATGTAAAGGTTATTGATCGCTTTATCATATGTTAGGGTTTTCCTTTTGGATCTTCTAATTTTCGATTGTAAGGGAGCCCGTCGAGTCTTATGTCCCTTTTCGGTTGGAATTGTTGTCATTATAGATCTTCCCCTATCCATATGTAAAGGTTGTTGATCGCTTTATCATATGTTAGGGTTGTCCTTTTGGATCTTCCCATTTTCGGTTGTAAGGATGGCTCGTCGGGTCTTATGTCCCTTTTCGGTTGGAAAGGTTGTTCTTGTAGATCTTCCCCTATCCATATGTAAAGGTTGTTGATCGCTTTATCATATGTTAGGGTTGTCTTTTTGGATCTTCACATTTTCGTTTGTAAGGGTGGACCGTCGGGTCTTATGTCCATTTTCGGTTGGAATGGTTGTCCTTATAGATTTTCCCCTATCCATATGTAAAGGTTAATGATCGCTTTATCATATGGTAGGGTTGTCCTTTGGGATCTTCCCATTTTCGGTTGTAAGGGTAGCCCGTCGGGTCTTATGTCCTTTTTCGGTTGGAATGGTTGTCCATATAGATCTTCCCTAGGGCTGAGCAGGAAAACCCGAAAGCCCGAAAGCCCGAAAAACCCGTCCCGAGCCCGTCCCGAAAAACCCGGTCCCGAATAGACCCGAGCCCGAGCGGGCGGGATTTTTATTTTCAATTCGGGCTCGGGCTCGGGCTTTTGTGCCAAAATCCCGAAAAGCCCGAGCCCGTCCCGAATTTTTTTTAATACTATATAAATATATATAATTATATATATTCCCCACTAACTATTGTTAGTATCTAACCATCTTCCTCCATGTTTGAAAATTTTTTTTTTTTCAGATTTTTTGTTAAAATTCGGGCTAGCCCGAGCCCGAGCCCGAGTCCCGAAGTCCCGGCTCGGGCGGGCTTTTTTCCTCATTTTCGGGCTCGGGCTCGGGCTAAAAATTAGTGTCCCGAAAATTTCGGGCTCGGGCTCAGGTAAAAGCCCGCCCGTCCCGGCCCGAGCTCACCCCTAATCTTCCCCTTTCCATATGTAAAGGTTGTTGATCGTTTTATCATATGTTAGGGTTGTCTTTTTGGATCTTCCCATTTTCAGTTGTAAGGGTGGTCCGTCGGGACTTATGTCCCTTTTCGGTTGGAATGATTGTCCTTATAGATCTTCCTCTATCCATATGTAAAGGTTGTTGATCGCTTTATCATATGTTAGGGTTGTCTTTTTGGATCTTCCCATTTTCGGTTGTAAGGGTGGCCCGTCGGGTCTTATGTCCATTTTCGGTTGGAATGGCTGTCCTTATAGATCTTCCACTATCTATATGTAAAGGTTGTTGATCGCTTTATCATATGTTAGGGTTTTCTTTTTAGATCTTCCCATTTTCGTTTGTAAGAAATGGTGGTCCGTCGGGTCTTATGTCCCTTTTCGGTTGGAATGGTTGTCTTTATAGATCTTCCCCTATCCATATGTAAAGGTTGTTGATCGCTTTATCATATGTTAGGGTTGTCCTTTTGGATCTTCCCATTTTCGGTTGTAAGGGTGGCCTGTCGTGTCTTATGTCCATTTTCGGTTGAAATGGTTGTCCTTATAGATCTTCCCATTTCCATATGTAAAGGTTGTTGATCGTTTTATCATATGTTAGGGTTGTCTTTTTGGATCTTCCCATTTTCTGTTGTAAGGATGACCCGTCGGGTCTTATGTCCATTTTCGTTTGGAATGGTTGTCCTTATAGATCTTCTCATATCCATATGTAAAGGTTGTTGATCGCTTTATCATATGTTAGGGTTGTCTTTTTGGATCTTCATATTTTCGGTTTGTAGTAAATTCATGGAAAAACATCTCATTCATTAAGTTCCATTGTCGCTTCATACATAAGGGAAGTCTAAATGGAGTCCATGGATCTTCTTCAAGTACTTTAATACATAGACATTAAAAAAAAAGTTTAGATATTCTTCACTCTAAGTGGGGGCGAACTCCAGCTCTTCTGATCTAACCTCCTCCTCCAGACATGCAGCGTGGATTTCCTCTTCGACCTCCAGCATGAGGACTATGCATTTGTTAGTGCTATGACCCCAGATCTTTTGGTATTCACACCATCCCTCCACTAATGTTCCGATGAAGACTGTTGATGATTCCATGGGTGGTGGGATCCGGTCGTAGAGGACTGTGTTGTATAGCTCTTCTATCTCGCTCCTTAGAGGTTTTAAGTGCACTATCCGCCCGTCACTGAGTCTGTAGTAGCCCATTTCTTCCTATTCCTCTAACTGTATGGCTTGCCACAATTTATGGTTGAATTCTTCGACAGAAGATATGGCAGCGATGCATCCTTCTCCTCTGAAGTATTCATCGGCGTCCCTCCTTAGGTTCCTGAAGAAAGCCCTAACGAATTCATTCCTGGTTGTATTGAGTTCCGCCGCCACCGTCGCTAGCCTCACGAAATAGCTTTTTATCAAATCATCTCCTTTTTGTTCGATATCATCCAAGCCTGCACGATTCTTCCTTCTTTCTCTCCTTTTCTTTCTTTCTTCATCTGCATTCTCTTCGACCTCTTCCACATCCTTTTCATTGAGCTCTTGCATTTTCCTCTTATTGGAAGCCTCCCTTGTCACACATAGAAGGTGGGTTGCTGCTCCTTTCATCGCGTTTATCATGTTCTTCCATCCTTGCTTGACTTTTCCCTTCAAGTTTTCTCTTGGGGCATCCACAAAGGCGATAGGTAGTCCCTGTTGTGCCCTTCTCCTCATGGCATTCAAGTAGCATTTTCTTGATGCTGCTAGGTCTCCCAGTACCTCTCCAATGTCATTTGGTGTTGGGAACTTCATCTTTTGGTGGACGGTTGATGGGACTATGTGATTTGGGTTGATGGTTGTGCGGCCCAATATTCCGTTATATGCCCCTAGCTCTTCCACCACCACAAAGGTTATTTTCAAGTGGACTTGTGTCCAACCTTCGCCCAAGATTACTAGAAGGGTTATGATCCCCAGAGGGAATGTGGTTGCTCCTGCGAAACTCACCGAAGGGAAATTAACCGGCCTGAGATCTCGCTCTGTCCTACCAAATGCTCTAACCACATCGATGTGAAGGATGTCTGTGGAGCTGCCCCGTCCACTAAAATTCTTCTTACATTGCAGCCGGCAACATTGTGATTACCAGAGCATCATCATGTGGATATACCACATACTCTAAGTCCTCGTCCGAGAATGTTATCTTCATGTTCTCGACTGGCCTTTGGTGTTTCCCGAATAGTGGCATTTCATTGACTTGGGCCACATATACCTCTCTTGAGTTGGAGGCTTCTCCCCCCGTTGCTAGACCACCGTGGATGATATTGATGGTCAGTTTTCTGTTTTGTTGGGGAGGGAAGTCCTCCATTTTTTCTTTTCCCTTTCCTTTGTCGGTGTACCTCGGTTGAGGACTCCTATCTCTTTTTCTTTCATATTTCACAACGCTTTTCAGCATGCCCTCTTGGATGAGGTTTTTCATATCCCGCTGGAGGTGGAAGCAGTTATCTGTGTGATGTCCATCAGCATTGTGGTATTCACACCACTGTTCTAAGTTATTTCCCATCCTTCCTCTTCTTTTTTCCGCTGGCGGAGTCCATAGGTTGAGTCTTTTTATCTCTTGCAAAATTACTAAGGCTTCCCTTGTCAGGGGGGTAAAGACAATGTTGTAGATGCCTTGAGGTCTTTGTTGCTCGTTGGCTCTTGCTCCTACCTGGGGCGTCCACGCTTGTCTTCTCGGGGCATGTTGTTGGTTCCGAGGTTGTTGGGGTTTTCTTTTACTGGTTTGTTCTCATTTGCCTATGCTTCATAGCTTTTCTTTCGGTTTGAGCGTGCGCGCTCCAAATCGATATAAGCTTTTACTCTCTCAATCATTTCTTACAACGAGTTGATTGGCAATACCTCCACGTTGTCCGTCAGAGGTGCTCCTCGACGCCCAAGATTTCTTACGAATGCCCGAACTATCTCTCCTTCAGATAACATTGTTGTTCTGTCGGAGATATTCTGGTTGAACCTCGTGTAGTAGCTTGTCAAACTTTCGTCGTACCCTTACTTTACATCGTCCAGTGCTCCCCTAAGTACTGCTAGATAAATTTGTCCTTCAAGTCTGCCCACGAGGTGATCGATCCCTAAGGCGGACCGAAGAACCAGTATGAGGCTGCCAAAGTTGAAGGGAATAGCATTGCATAATGGCCTTCCACCATCGTTCTTCCCAAGAGGGATGATTCGTGCTTCTGGATATGTTGTATTGGGTCTCCTTTTCCGACATAGACCAAGGCGTGACGTGCGGCGGAACCATTACATTGATCAGCTCCTGATTGAAAGGGTGTGAGGCCCTGTCTCTCAGTTTGTGCATAGCTCTTCCCTTCGAATCTATGATCTTATTGGCAATCAACTCTTCAATTTCCTCCTTAGTGAATGTCATTGTTGCTATGATCTGCTGCCTTACATTTTGGGGGTCAATATTTAGTTGGTTGTTTTGAGGATCAGGATGTCCTTGGCCGTTTTGAGGTCCAGCATACCCTTGGTCATTTTGGGGTCCAGCATACCCTTGGCCATTTTGGGGTTCAGCATACCCTTGGTCATTTGGGGAGCTGCGTATCCTTGGTAATTCTGGGGTCCAGCATATCCTTGACCGTTGTCTGCCTGGTAATTGGGGTTTCTTTGCTGGTAATATCCCCTTCCCTGGGGCTGCTGGTTCAAGGAGTTAAAATATATATGCCGGTGTCCTCCCATCGACATTGGGGGCGACACCTGGTACCTTGGTAGTTCCTGTCTTACGTGTGCCCTTAAACGTTACCTTCTTTCTAGCATTTTCTCTAATGCTGCCATTAATTTAGGAGTGATGTTGTATGTTCTTGCTTGTTGGGGTGGCTGAGGTTGCGGTTGGTTCGCCGTTGCTTCCGGGCGAGCATTGGTTGAGGAGTGTTGTTCTTCATGAGGTGAATGTTCCTCGTTTCTTGCTCCCTCCCGTTCCCTTTCGATGGTTGCATGCTGGCTGACCACCGGAACTTGCCTATTCCCTCCGGGTGGTGGTTGGTTGTTTTCTCCCGTGGGTGGTTGTCTGCTCGACCCCCCAACTTGCCTCATTGTTTTTGCCATCGATCGCAATTAGCAGCAACATGCTTCTTGTTCGAGTCCAGTAGACGGCACCAGTGTTTGCACACGAGTCTTCTCTGTGGGCTTCTCATTCTCGATATTCTCCTTAATGGGCTTCTTCTTTCCGATCTTCTCATCGGTGGGCTATTTCTTCTAGTTCTCCTTCTCATTTCCTCGTTTACCTGCAAAAAGGCACTAGGGGGTCCCGGTAAGCCCACTCTGAAGCCTAAGTCAGTGAGAGCTTTAGAGAGAGGGTATGCTTAGAGAGAGAGTGATTACCTTCAAATGAGGGGATGTCTCTATTTATAGAGTTTCTATTAGACCGCCCCGGTTCCAGTGGTTCTCCGGTCCGGTTGTGGCAGTTTCGTAATATGAGTTGGCCTTGACCGTAAATAAGGTTCCTTTGACCCCGGTTCGACCGTAGATGAGTTTGTCATGATCAAGTGTAAGTGTATGGCCTCTAAGGAAGCCCCGGGCGAAATATCGTCCGGGGGTGGGGGTCCGAACGAGGGGGGCTCGTCTGGACGGATGGGGGGTACCCGGACGGGTACCCCTAAGACCTTGCTCGGGTTACCCGAGCAAGAGGGTCCCTTGCTCGGGTCACCCGAGCAAGGTGTCCCTTGCTTGGGTTTCCCCGGGTGGGCTTTCCACTCGGGGTCTTCCCGGGTGGGCTTTGGGTCTTCCCGGGTGGATTTCGCCACTCGGGGTGTTCTATGGGCCTACGCGATGGGTCTCGGTTGTCCGTATTCTAAGTTTCGAATTATATTCGATTATGACCCATTTATCGGGTCCAATTGGTGATAACTTAGGCGTATATCTATCATTGCCAATATGCTTTAGCAAAAAGATCAAATTAACAAAGAGAATACTTGAAATTATTTCTCAAAATATAATATTGGTTGATTTGAATTATTTTGTTTTATTTATTAAAAAAAGGCTGAAATGCAATTCTTTTTTTATTTTTTAGCTTAAAAAATTACTTTATCATTTCGTGTGACACGAGAAATGTTTGTCAGCTCCCGTATTAGACAAAAAAAAAATCTTAAAAGAAAAATGAATGTGTTAGCAGTGGCGATCCGAGACCCATCTACATAATGTATGAACTTTCGTATTTATTTGTGGGCATATCATACTTATGAACAATCGGCGCATGCAATGGCCCCTGTCAGAACATATACATAATAACTGATCTATTTTGACACAAAGTATTAATTAAAGACACAAAATTGATTCCAAACTTCGTACTTGTTTGATCTAATTTAAAAAAGCGAATTATCTGATGTTTCTATCTACTGAACTCTTAATACAAGATTAGAGAGGTATTCACCTTCTGGATATGAAGGGTCGATCGGGTGGTCGCACCCTGCTCCACTCTTCCTTATGATAGTGGCTCTTCTTCCAGCCGTTGATGCAGCTCCCTGTATTTCAATTCAATCCAGTCAAATTCTTATCATATCATATATCCAGGGTGAAATATAATAATCTTTTCTTTCTTTTTTTTAACAAATTTCTAGCTGAACTGATACGGAATAGCAATATGCTAATTTGATGTTAAATTGGGACGGAAACTTGTATGTGTCAATCACCTACCATCAAATTTTCGCTAGTAAATTCTAAATTTCCACAAAATTCAGCTATTAATTTAATTGTAAGTGAAACTCAGCCAGCAATTTACAAATTTCCCAATAGTTCAGTTTGCAACTTGCACAAAGGACAACAAGACAGCAAATTTAACATTTAATTTCCTGAACTCATTTGACAGCAAATTTAGATGGAGCTAACAACTATGTATAAGGTTAGTAGTAAGAAATTTGTCATAAAAATCAAGCTCATGTGGCAACTTGCTAATTAACCCTTAAATATATGGTAAACCGTCGTGATCAAATTTGGATCGGTTTATCGTAATGATAGAAATTAGAAACTGACAACAATTAAGAGTTTGCTTACTTGAAGAACTCGTGAGAATGTCCCACTTTGTGTCATGGCCCCTGAACATGAGCAAGTCATAAGAAGGCCTCCTTTCTTTGTTAATCTCATTGCAAGAGAGTTCAAGTTTCTATACATCCCCACTGCACTTTGCAGAACCTAACACCAAGTTCAACCCCGAAAAAAAATAATGTTGTTTTGGTGAGTAATTTCTGGGATGGGCTTGATAAGCTATTTTTGAGTTTCATAAAGTAGATAAAGCAAAGGTGTTACCTTTTTTCTTGGAGCTAGCTTGGGTGGATCCAAAATGACCAAATCCCATGACTCATTTCTTGAAAGAGCACCCTTCATAAATTGAGTCACATCCTCTTTTAAAAACAATATTTTGTCGGGATCTAACATGTTAAGAGCAACGTTTTCTCCGGCAAGCTCCAATGCCGGCATAGATGAATCAACACCTAATAAAAAGACGCGCAAAATAATTACATCTCATACACTTAAGAAAAACGGAAAAGAAAAAAGATCAGTCAAATTACCAGTTACATCAATTGCTCCTCCCTTTGCTGCGTTTAAAGCAAAACCGCCACTGTAGCAGCATAAATCAAGAACCCTCATGCCATCTGAGATTGTTGATAAGAACGCTCTGTTTTCACGCTGATCTGCATAAAACCCTGTTTTCTGGCCCTCCATTGAGATGGCATACGAAATCCCATTCTCGACCACCTGAACTCTAAGCTGTCATTAACCCATAACCAGACCGGCAGAAGAAGCCACTGCATTACCCACAAGGTAATTACTTCCAAGATGGGATCACCATCAAATTCATTTTGTTAACTAATTCAAGGCTCCACATTTATATTGCATTTGATATGATTAACATGAAGAATGCAAAACTCACATAAATAGCAACCAATAACGCCCAAATGACACCAGAAAGTATCAGTTGAATTAACCAATAATGAAGCATGATATACTGGATGTTCAAAAGGTTCTACCTTTGTTCGCTTAGGACAATCAGAAGGTTGCGTCTCAGATACCTCTGGCAGTTCCATCCCTTCCTCTTTTAACATTTCAACAGATGGTCTCCAGTTTATATGATTGATTTCGTCGATTTTTCTAATGCAAGCCTCTATTTCAAGTTTGTATTTCTCGACCCATGCTGCAGAAGATGCTATTACTGCTATATCCCCAAATACATCGACAATTAACCCTGACAATCTGTTTCAAAAAAAAAACTCTTTTACATCGCACATTCAACACAAAATCTATTATATGGAGAAAAAAATATGACTCTTCAACTGGTGATAAGATCACTCAGCCATGATATACATGTGCATATACCTATCTCCTTCACTGTTGACAAGGCGATAAGCATTTGTCTTAGCTGATGGCAGCCCCAAATTCCTCCTTAGCTCTATAGCTTCCTCGATTCTCTTCTCCAACAGCTTTTCCATGTTCAGCATGCACAAGGGATCCCTAATATGTAAAAAATAGCAGAAGAAATGTTGGAAAACTGTAACTCGTACCAGTATCAATTGAGGCATATATAGAGGGATAGAAAATAGAAGAAAACAAGACATGAAATTTATGTGGTTAAGTCAATTCGATCTACATACACAGCCCAACATCAAAAATCTCACTAACAGTTGTGACTCGTATTAAAGATATAACTAAAACTCTCCATAGTTTCTCCAACAAATCTCTATGCTCTCATATAGCGACCACACGAACGAAGCATACATCATGTTGCTACATTCTCTCTCTCTCAGAAATGACACCCTATAATGTATGTCACATTATTAACTAATCTTACATATTGAGCTGCAATTTCAACAAGAAACGTGGGGATTGCAAAGTTTCTGCTCAATAAAACAAACAGTCGATTACCTTGTTGCTTCTTCTTCTAACTGCATCAGGCGGACAGTGAACATAGAAGCTGAATTGTACAAGCCCCACCCAAAAGGCTTCTCTGTTCCATCAGTTACGAGCACTACATCTCCTGTTTTGGGCGGCGGTCGACCGATTATGCGGTCGATGGCGCCGCTGTACACCATTGGGCTCCCGTCTTTGAAGATTTGTGTCTTCCCCTTCTTGAGGACAACCTTTGCAACACCTCGGGGATGAGCGGTTGCAAGTTCGTGGAGGGTGGTGGTTGCTGGCAATGAAGAGACGACGGAGAGGGACTTGGCGAGGCCGAAGCGAGCAGCAGCAACCTGCACCATTCCGTTCTTAATAAAACTCTACTCTTGCTCTCCGCTGAGGTTTTAGCCTCTGGCCTTAAAAAATGAACTTTGATAGAGGTCCGATTTTGACATTCCGAGAAGTGACGATTTAGAAAGAGTGGCAGTTATGGTAAATATTGTGACATTTAGGATGATATTCATACACACTCACAGTCAGAATGTTTATCTTTCTTCTAAAAATTTAATTGCGGAAGAATCCTCAATGTTTATTATATTATTATTGAATTGATACAGCCATCAATATTTAATTCACGGTGTTAACTGTTATATGTCGGATAAAGTATGGTACTTTGTAAAGCATGGTATAAATGTCTAAAACAATTTAAGGGGTAATTATACTAATCTATTAACTACAGACAACATATTTAACGATTATTGATTGGATTAACGGGTAAAACGAGTTGCATGAGATGAATCATGTTTGAGTCATGTAAGAGATGTCTTATTAGGTGACATCTAACGTTATGGAGATTTATTCTATTTGTAGACTACCAATTCATTTATGCAGACCACGGAATAATAATTATGAAAAATTTACCCTTAAGTCAATTTAATTATTTAAAAAAAAAAACTTTTTTTTATTATAGTCATAAAAACACATTAACAATCCTGCCATTGTATATATGTCTAGGGTGGAACTAAAATTTCGGGAGAAACAAGTCCAAGTAGAGGCGAAGAACATGAACTACAAGAAGCAGAATCGAGAGAGGATAACAGAAAGATGCTAAGGTTTGTTGCATAACTGATTAACAAAATAATAAAAGACGATGTTATGAATATGCACCTAATTATGGTGTGGTTCGACTTAAGATTGAAGAATACGACCTCAAGTCGTATGATAGAGAATTCGACAAGTGAAAGATATGACTACCAAAATAGCTAAGTCCCTAATGAAATGAATAGGGGCTTCATATACTAAACCGTCTGAATTAGTCCACTCTGAGCAAAGACAATACTATGAATAGACCAATCCACTCGTACTTCATCGGTCTGAGTGGGCTGATCCGCTCGGATCAAAGCAATGGTGCGAGAGAATCAATCCACTCGGATCCATCGTTCAGAGCGGATCAATTCACTCGGACAAAAGCAATGGTCCGAGTGGATCAAGTCACTCGGGCTTCATTATGCCAAGCAAGGTAATTAATCTACTCAGATCAGAATAATAGATATCCTACTTGCCTCGACACGGACATGAAGAAGACCGCCGATTAGAATAGTGGGTACTCTATAACCTGACACCTATGTGAAGAGGACCAACAAATTCAATGTATTCCCTCGACAGCAAACATCAGGTTTATCATTGTTGGATCACGGTAGAACTCCGGCACGATCTTTGACGGCAATCCTAGCTCCTTCGCTCCACGTAATCCTGCAAGAGGGGATAGACCGGGCGGTGACCCAGAATCCCTCTCCGATGCTTAAATGAGTATCTCGTATGGACTGGCAAGCAGTAATCTCAAGTAGCGTGTATCAAAACGTAATTGATCTGAGGTAACCTTTGCCCTTTTATAGGCGGAGAGGTACCTCAGTTACCTGGTGAACCGTTGGGGTGGTTAACCCATATTCCGCGTATCTCGGGCACGATCCCGCCTATCTAGGCCATGATCTCGCTTATCTCGGCCACGCCCCGCGTATCTCGGCCACGCTCCGCGTATCCCGGCCACGCCCCGCGTATCTCGGCCTCATCCTCTGATAGCAAGTCCCGACTAATATCGGGGACTCCAGAGTTATCTCGTTGTGTCACCGCTCGGGGCCCCTCGTCATCGTGACAGGGCCAATCATTCTCAGGGATTCGTCATTAGGGCCTACTTAAAGGCATCTCATCGGGAGCGTCCAGCTCACCTATCGGGACCGACTCTGTCGGGACCTTTCATCATCAGGACTCCCTCCGTCGGGACCCTTTGCCTGGGTCATCTTGACCTCCATTGAGGGCCCAGTGGCCCTATTCACCGTTTGCTCGTCGTTAAAGGGTCTAACGGTTACAGCGAAGCCCATCATTTGCCCCCAAGACATGAGGGACTTACAGTTCGTCGTGTCTTTCAACTCCCAACCTCCCGACGTCGGAGTCGGGGACCTTTACCTTGGCATAGCCACTTGGTACAAGTCCTCTTGTTCACGCCTCCTCGATGCCTTGAGGATAACCACCAAATCCGAGAAGACTCATCGGTTCCCCTGCCATTAAATGCAGCAGATAACGAAGCGACGTCTTCAGTACCCGTGCCTGATTTTTCGCGCCTGCTTTTTCTGAAAAGTGCTTTTCAGGCCGTTTCATCATTGCACTCGTTGCCATTCTGCACGTTCCATCTCAACGGTCCAGATCAGAACGCTTCGACGATTCAGATCAAAGCGTCCCTTCGACTGTCCTCTTCGTCTATAAAACCCTAACTGTGGGCACAGTTTCACTTTTACCGTCTCCGAAATTTCAAAAGCTCTCTGCACCCTCTCTGAGAATTCAAGCTTCTGCGATTCCAAAGACTTTAGTGCTCCTCCGGCCTCCTGTTCTTCCAAGCCACTTTCCCGACAACGTCAAGTTCATCCTTTCAGCCTTCAACCATCATGTCTGGTAAGGGTTTCTTCTTCGTTGCTTGTACCTTTTTCCCTTGTTTGTAGTTTTCCGGGAAACCCAATGTGCCTTTCCAGGCTGATTTCAGACAGCGGATCTAGTTCTGAGGGAAGGAAGCCCTTCAACTTCGACTATGCTCTGAACGAGATTTCCAGCACTGCGTATGATGCAGCTCTCTGGGAGGGATGCATCACCTCTACCTGGGAACCTCGTTTCCCGTATCCCTGGCCCCGCCCCTCGGGTAACCTTGAGGTTACTCGTCCCCGGAAAGGAGAGGTATTTGTCTCTACAGGGCAAATATCAACGGGGATCAGATTCCCCTTCTGTGGTAATCTGGTCGAGATGTGCCAGCATTACAAGACGCATCCGACCACCTTCTCTCCGCACGCCATACGCATGTGGAACGCCTTCCAGGTCCTCTGCTTCCGACAGCAGTGGGTATACAGCCTCAAGCTCTTCAGGACCTTCTACGGGATGAAGTGCAACGAGGCGGGGGTTTGTGCCTTCTACCCCCGGATGCCGAAGTGGAACAAGACGCAACTCGGGTTGTGCAACTGGACCACTGACACCTGGAAGAAGGGTCGGGGGCTCCTGGTCGACACGGGGTCCGACAACAGCGGGTGGAAGAGGAGCTACTTCTTCATCCAAAACTCCTCGATCCCGTGGCCCCGATGGGAGGTGGAAGCGGACTCTCCTCCCGCCTTCCACACCTATACCGACGAAGACTTCCAGACTCTTCAGCTCATCCAGCTCTACCGGTGGAGGGAGTCTTACACTCCCCTCGACGCCAATTCTCTCGTGGAGCGGGACCTGGTGAATGCCGAGGTCCGACTCCTCGATGTAGTCTCCGGGGGGCAGCTTTTCGACGGCCCCTCCAATATGGTTTCCTGGGTAAATCTCTAACCTTTGTTTTTCACTGTTTGCAGCTAAGAAGGTATCCATGCTGACCAATCTGATCCTTAAGCAGGGGGAGACCGATGCTGTCCGCCCTTCGCGGAAGAGGAAGTCCGCCAAGAAGGCCGCTGCTCCCTCGGGGTCTCCTTCCGCGGAGAGGCCAAAGCGGAGCCGTGTGGAGGTGGACAAGCTCTTCGACGTCCAGAACGCTGAAGAAGGTAAAAAGCTCCGCCTCGCTATTAAACCGTACAGGAGGATGGTCCCGAAGGAGTTGATTCCTTCGACCAAGGAGGCCCGCATCGCCGACGTCAAACGAGTCCTTCGAGGGGAAACTCCTCGTGTCCTGAAGGCGGGCTACTACAACTACCGCGGGAAGGACCAATATGTCTCCCGACGTATTGTTTGGTGTAAGGGCTCTAGTGAATTTCCTGATTACGTTTCTAAAGCCTCCTCTCGTCCTCTAGGTGCATGTCACTCCGGGACTCCGTCGGGTGCTGGAGCCTCAGCCGGTGCACCACCTTCAGCAGGGGCGCCTCCTTCTGCGGGGGCACCACTTTTCTCCAGTGGTGGAACCCCGACCGGTGAACAATTTCGTCGGGTGGAGAGCCTGGACTCCTCCGAGGAGACTGATGAGGGTGGCTCCCTTCGCCATCGTCGGAGGACGGGGCAGTCCCCGCTGAAACCAACCTCCAAGGGGCTGCCCCCCTCGCCTTCTTCACGACCGCAGCGACAACCGTCGCCCGCCCACGACTTCACTCCTTCCCCAGCCCGGGGTGGGTCGGAGGCACGCCCCTCCTCGTCCCCAGTCGACCCTTCTCCTCTTCCCCTCGACGGGAGCTTCTACAAGGCCTTCGACTCCGACCAGGAGGATGCTCCCTGGACCCCGATCCAAACGCTGCAAGGGGTCCAGCTCCGACAAGGGGACACATATCCGGAGCTGGCTTTACACCTGGTGGCAGGCTCAATCCTGCCTTCTATGAGGTATCCGATTACCTTAGATCGGGAGGAGATGCGCCGGGATGTAAAGGAGATGTGCATGCGTCGGATAGAGGTAAGCTTTTCACCCGTCTTTTCTTCATCAATTAAGACTGGTTGCTCATCTACTAATACTTCTTTTCCTTTCTTCACAGGAGATGGGGGACATCAACCGTTCCATCGGGTACCTCCTCGCCTACGAGGAGGCCCTGGAGCAAGAGCGGGCGGTCACGTCCAAGCTTAAGGAGGATCTCGCGGCCTCCGAGTCTTCGCGGGGAAAACTGGCCAAGGAGCAGGCCATCTTTGACCGCAAGACTCGGGACCTCCAAAAGCAGGTCCGTGACTTCGAGGGGCTCCTCAAGCGGGAGCGGCAGGAGCGGCAGGTTGATGAGGACAAGCTGGTCCTCGAGAAGAAGGCTCTGGAGGAGCAAGTTGCGGGGGTTCCCGTGCAGCTGGTCGCGGCTGAGACCAAGGGCCGGGAGGATTATCGGAGGTCTGAAGACTTCCAGGCTGATGCTGTGAAGTTCTGCAGCGCGGAGGTGGAGAACACCCTCTTTAACGCGGTCGAGGAACTCCACCTGGAGTATGGCGACGCCATCAACTTCGACAAGTCTCCTTCTCTCGCTCCCTTCGCGAAGAAAAACTTTGCTCTTTCGGAGGAGAGTGATGGGGGGAGTACTCCCGCGATTGTTGAAGATACAGCGGAGCCTCCAAGTACCGATACTCCGATAATCGACCCTCCAGCGGCTGAACCTGTGGAGCCTTCTGCCACCGACCTCGTGGACCCAGCTCCCGTTGATGCCGCCAACAAGGACCAAGCCTAACTGCTTATCTTTAGAGTCCTTGTATTTTCCTCATTTTGTAATCCTCGGGCCTTCGAGCCCTTATGAATATCAAACTTTCTTAGTTCAAATTTTCCCTTGCACTTCTTATAGCGACTTTACTTATACTTACTTAAGTCGAAACCTCGACACTTAAGATATTCTCACACATCACTTAAGACGATTTACCAATTTGCACCACTTAAGGTGACTTACCATTATGCACCACTTAAGGCGACTTTCCAATACTTAGAGTAAATCCAAGAATCATGCATCACTTAAGACGACTTAATCTCGTGCATCACTTAAGACGACTTAATCTCGCGCATCACTTAAGACGACTTTAACAACACTTAGAGTAAGTCTAAGAATCATGCATCACTTAAGACGACTTAATCTCGCGCATCACTTAAGATGACTTTTCTCGTGCACCACTCAAGGCGACTTTTCTCGTGCACCACTCAAGGCGACTTAATAACGCTTAGAATAAATCTAAGAATAACTCTGATTGGAAGCAACCTCTTTATTTATTGATGGCATAAAATTTGCTTACATCGAATCAAACGATAAATAACTTACACCACTTAAGGCGATTTTACATCGGGCACCACTTAAGGCGACTTTTCATCGGGCACCACTTAAGACGACTTTTCATCGGGCACCACTTAAGGCGACTTTTCATTGGGCACCACTTAAGGCGACTTCTCATCAAGCATAGTGTTTCTTCAAGTGTTCGCCACTAAAAGAATGCTTTAACGCTCTGCCATCGAGGTCTTCCAACTTGTACGCATTTGGAGCTGGCATCCCCACGACCTTGTAAGGTCCTTCCCATTTTGGTGACATCTTGCTGATTCGATCCAAAAGGGTAAACTCGTTGCGACGCCAAACCAGCTTCCCGACGAAGAATTGTCGGGACTTGACTCGCCGATTGTAATACCTGGCCGTCGCCAAACGCATTCGAGCCTGGACTTCGTCGGCTTCTCGCCTCTTCTCTTCGAGCAAGTCCAAATCTAGACGTCTCATCTCATCATTCGTCAAAGGCTCGTAATATCTCATCCGATGGGACGCCACAGCTACCTCCACGGGAGCAACAGCCTCCGTGCCATAAACAAGGCCAAACGGAGTCTCCCCAGTTGATCGTTTGGGTGTCGTTCTAACAGCCCAAAGCACGTTTTCCAGCTCATTCAGCCATTTGCTCTTCAAGGCATATACCCTTTTCTTCAGGCCATCCATCACGATTTTGTTGGCCGATTCCACCTGGCCATTAGTCTGAGCATGGCGGACAGAGGCTGTCTGATGCTCGATGTTCAACTCCTCCAGATACTCCTTCACCTGAGACCCGTTAAACGGTGGACCATTGTCGCTGATCACCACCATAGGAATCCCGTATCTGGATATAATATGCGTCTGGAGAAATTTGACGATCTGGTTCCCCGTCGTCCTGGCCAACGCCTTTGCCTCTATCCATTTCGAAAAATAATCGATAGTTACGAGCAAATACTTACACTGACCTTGTGCTTGCGGAAGAGGTCCCACCAAATCGATGCCCCATTGCGCGAAGGGCCAAGCGCTCTTGATGGATGTCAGATTAGCAGCCGAAGCCACAATACTCGGGGCGTACCTCTGGCACGCATCACAGGATCGGACCAACGCCGTCGCCTCCTTGCTCATCGTAGGCCAATAATAGCCCAAGTTCAGCACTTTCCTCATAATGGATCGGGCCCCTTCATGACAAGCCGCGACCCCTTCATGCACCTCTTTCAGGATTCGACTTGTGTCGGGCTCAGCCACACACTTCAAGTATGGAGTCGAGAACCAGCCCTTCTTGTATAGCTGATTGTCCAGCATCACGTAATTAGCCGCGATCCGACGTATCCTGTCAGCTACTACTTTATCATCGGGGACTGCCCCCGTAGTCAGGTACGCGACTATCGGGGACTGCCCCCGTAGTCAGGTACGCGACTATCGGGGTCATCCAAGTGGGCTTCTCCTCCGATCCTGCTTCAATAGCACACACCTGTGTCGGGTCGGTGGTCGACAAGATCACCTTTTCCAAGAAGTGCACCTTCCGATTTTCCTCCAAGGGTGCCCCCAAGGCAAATTTGCTCAAGGTATCTGCCTCCACGTTTTCCTCCCTCGGGATCGCCTCGATGTCGAAGCTTTTAAAGCTCTCCTTCAAGGCTTGCACCTCGCGCAGGTACTTCCTCATCATCGGGCTCTTCGCCTCGTATCGCCCTTGAACCTGGTTTACAATCAGGGCCGCGTCACACTTCACTCTCAAGTGAGCGACTCCCGTACCTTTGGCAATTTTCAGGCCCGTGATAAGAGCCTCGTACTCAGCTTCGTTGTTCGTGGCCCTAAATGTTAAAGCCAAAGCATATCGAAGCGGTTCACCTCCACCTGGTGGTATTAATACAAACCCTGCTCCTGATCCATCTGAACTTGAGGAGCCATCCGTGTACATCTCCCAGGTTTTTTCCTCACTTGGCTGTTCTGATTGCTCTGCCATCTCTGGTTGTTCTGCCATCGGGACCTCCATGGTTGCCCCATCTACAGGGCCCGCTTCTTCCAGATCGGGGGCTGTAGACTCTGCTATGAAATCCGCCAATGTCTGGCCCTTAATAGCCGTTCTCGGAGCAAAGTGTATGCGAAACTCACTAAACTCGACTGCCCATTTCACTAACCTCCCCGACGCATCCGGTCGGTTAAAAAAATGCTTCAGAGGCTGGTTCGTCAACACAGTAATCTCGTGTGCATGGAAATAAGGCCTTAGCTTCCGAGCAGTCATAATTAACGCAAAGAGATACTTCTCAACGGCAGGATAATTTAATTCAGACTTGGCAAACGCCTTGCTTACATAATAGACGGGGACCTGATTACCCTCGACAACCTTCACTAACACAGAGCTAATGGCAAATTCAGAAACAGCCAAGTAAAGATAGAGCGGCTCGCCTGGAACCGGTTTCGCCAACGGCGGGAGGGTGCGGAGGTGCTGCTTGAGTGCCTGGAACGCTTCTTCACACTTGGCGGTCCACTCAAACTTCTTGTTGGCCCTCAGGACTTCAAAAAATGGCATTGATCGGTCACTTGCCTTGGACAGGAAGCGATTCATTGCAGCCAGTCGGCCATTCAGCACTTGCACCTCCCGATGGTTTATCGGAGGCTGCATCTCCTCGATCGCCCTCAGCTTCTCGGGATTCACCTCAATTCCTCTCTGGCTCACCATAAAGCCCAGAAATTTCCCTGAGTGGACTCCGAAGGCGCATTTTGTCGGGTTTAAGCGAACCTGATGAAGCCTCATCCGCTCAAACGCCATGGCTAGGTTGTGCACATGATCCTCAGCTTGTCGGGACTTCACCAGCATGTCATCCACATAAGCCTCCATGGTCTCCCCTAGCATATCTCCGAACAACTTGTTCACCATCCGCTGGTAGGTTGCCCCGGCATTGATCAACCCGAAAGGCATGACATCGTAGTGATAGATGTCACTGTCTACGTAAAATGCTGTGTGAGGAGCGTCTTCCTTAGCCATCTTGATCTGGTTATAGCCCGAGTATGCATCCATGAAGCTCAACAGCTCATGTCCCGACGTGGCATCCACCAGCTGGTCGATTCTTGGGAGCGGGTAACAGTCCTTCGGGCAAGCCTTATTCAGGTCGCGGAAATCAACGCACATCCGCCATTTCCCATTGCTCTTCTTCACCAGCACCGGGTTAGCAACCCAAGTCTGGAATCGGAGCTCCTTGATAAACACAGCATCGAGCAACCTGCCCACCTCCTGCTGGATTGCAATCCTCTTGTCCGTGCCCATCGGACGCCTTTTCTGTGTGATAGGTTTGATCGCGGGATCAATCTTCAACTCATGCACGATCACGTCGGGGCTGATTCCTGGCATGTCACTCGGAGACCAGGCAAATAGCTCCTTGAACTCTTTCAGTAGATCGATCAATCTTCGGGCTGTTTTCTCGGTCAGAGCAGCCCCGATTTTCACCTTCCTCTGAGGCCCATCAATCTCGACCTCCTTTAAATCCTCCACGGGGGCAGGACGCCCAAACTCTTCTCTGGGATCAGCATCTGTCTGAAGGACAGTCATAGCCTCCCGTCTTCTCCTTCGGGTGGCGTTAACATAACATTTCCTGGAAGCCACCTGGTCGCCCTTGACCTCTTCGACTCCATGATCGGTCGGGAACTTCATCTTCTGGTGAACAGTCGAGGCAACTTCCATCAGGGGGTTGATGGTAGTTCTCCCAATAATCACGTTGTAGGTCCCCGCTGACTCAACTACCACAAACTCCACGTTTCTCCTCTCTGATTTCCACCCGCTACCAAACTCCACTGGTAAGGTGATCACTCCTAGCGGATAGGAGGTAAAGCCAGAGAATCCGACCATTGGGAAGTTCGCCTCCTTTAGGTCCTTCTTCGTTTTCCCCGTGACCTCCAGCGCATCCATGAACAGGATATCGGAGGAGCTCCCTCCATCGATCAGAATCCGCTTCATCTCGTATCCATCCACATCCAAGGTCACGACCAGAGCGTCATCGTGCGGAGTCTCCACGCCTATAAGATCTTCCGACGAAAAGGAGATCACCATCTCTTCCTTCAGGGTCCAGGATCGGGACCTCTTACCCAGTACTACAGCAGCTGGAATTCTAGAGGCATAAACCTCCCGGGAGGACGAGGTATCACCTCCCGCGGAAAACCCTCCGTGAATCACATTGATAGTGCCCCGCTTCTCCTTACGGGCACCGGAAGACTCCGGGTCGGACCTTTTCTTCTTTAGGGACCGGTCGCGGGACTGGGAACGGGATCGTGATCGGGATCGAGAACGGGATCGACACCGCTTCTCCCCGACAAACTCCTTAAGCTTCTCCTTCTGGATCAGCTTTTCGATCTCCTTCTTCAGCTCCCGACAGTGATTGGTTTCGTGGCCATTCGCGCGATGGAATCGACAGTAGCGGTCGGTGCGGGATCCCAAAAACTCTCCTTCCTTCTTCGGGGGGTACCTAGAGATACCATGTCGCTCCATGACCGTCAACACCTCCGCCATGGAGCTATTGAGAGGAACGTCATGATCCTCCCGCCTGTCTTTTTTCGAGGAACGCCTATCATCCCTCCGATCGGAGCGACCTCGACCCCGACTGCCCTCGGCTTTATCCTTCGACTTGCGCTCGTCTAAGGGTTTGACCGACTGCTTTCCCTTATTCGACTTCGGGGGCTCGAGCTCTCCAGCGGCTATCTTCGATTCCTGGACATTGATTTGCCGCTTCACCCTCTTCTGCAGTGCCTCCATATTCCACACAGCCTTCTCAGCCACGCTGTGCATCAAGTCGGAACCATAGGGGCTGTTAGGTTCCGAATGAAGGTACGGATGGTTTCACCCTTCGAAATCTCCTCATCAATCTCCACCACGCTGGCAGTGTACCGCTGGTAATAGTGTGCCAGCGACTCGTCGGGCCTCTGTACCACCTGGGTCAGGGACCTCACACTCTTCAGCAGACGTCTGCGACCCTGGTACTGCTGAATGAAGCGGTCATGCATATCAGCCCAGCAAGTGATGCAGCCCGGGGGCAGACTGAAGAACCAGGTTAGGGCTCTCTCGCCCAGTGTGTTCGGGAACAACGTACACACAATATCCTCATTCGGGGCTCTGCCCAGACACGCCATGAGGTGCTTCTGGACATGACGAACCGGATCTCCCTCGCCATCATACTCCTTGATCGTGGGGATACCCAGTCCTGGCGGGGCGAGGGTGTCTATGAGTCGAGGAACGAAGGGATGGGTGGATCGATCCCTCAGTTCCGACACCAGCGGCTTCTGCTCTCCCATGCAGATGTTCACGATCTTCACCACCTGATCGGGGGTGATGGGACCATTAAGGGGAATGGTCATGTGCTGCACTGGTCCTGGCCCATCGACCACGAATCGTTCTGGTTGGGTGGACTCCCTACTCCTGCCCAGGTTTCGGGGCTGAACCTCCCGAACATTCTGAACCTCTGCTGGCGGGGGCGCTTCCTCTTCTAGCGGAGGCATCTCCTCTTGCCTCCTCGCAGCCTCTCTTCGATCTAAGAGGGCCTCCACAGCTACCAAAAACATTGGCATGGCCTCCGCCACAGCCCTCGTCAGGTCCGCAGCTGGAGGAGCCACCTGCTCCCTATTCCCCTGGTGTTGAGCGACAGTATCTTCAGGAGCTTCATTATGCCCCCCCTGTCCGAGAGACCTCCGCGGGGAGATTCTGGTCCTCAGCATGCTCTGGTGGTGAATTCAGAGTCGTCGCAGCAGGATGACGGTAACCACCAGATCGTCCTTGTCTTCTTTGCTTGCCAGCCACCATTGAACGAGTAGAAGGCATATCAGCTTTTTGTTACGTTCCCACAGACGGCGCCAATGTTGGATCATGGTAGAACTCCGGCACGATCTTTGACGGCAATCCTAGCTCCTTCGCTCCACGTAATCCTGCAAGAGGGGATAGACCGGGCGGTGACCCAGAATCCCTCTCCGATGCTTAAATGAGTATCTCGTATGGACTGGCAAGCAGTAATCTCAAGTAGCGTGTATCAAAACGTAATTGATCTGAGGTAACCTCTGCCCTTTTATAGGCGGAGAGGTACCTCAGTTACCTGGTGAACCGTTGGGGTGGTTAACCCATATTCCGCGTATCTCGGGCACGATCCCGCCTATCTAGGCCATGATCTCGCTTATGTCGGCCACGCCCCGCGTATCTCGGCCACGCTCCGCGTATCTTAGCTACGCTCCGCGTATCTCGGCCACGCCCCGCGTATCTCGGCCTCATCCTCTGGTAGCAAGTCCCGACTAATATCGGGGACTCCAGAGTTATCTCGTTGTGTCACCGCTCGGGGCCCCTCGTCATCGTGACAGGGCCAATCATTCTCAGGGATTCGTTATCGGGGCCTACTTAAAGGCATCTCATCGGGAGCGTCCAGCTCACCTATCGGGACCGACTCTGTCGGGACCTTTCATCATCGGGACTCCCTCCGTCGGGACCCTTCGCCTGGGTCATCTTGACCTCCATTGAGGGCCCAGTGGCCCTATTCACAGTTTGCTCGTCGTTAAAGGGCCTAACGGTTACAGCGAAGCCCATCAATCATAGCGAATTACAGATTAACAGGGTAACACTCCCGATAAGAATATATATGTATGGGATTAAGTCCTATTAATAATATCAATTTCCCTATTGGGTTCATTTTAGAGCAATAGAAAAAAAATAGTGGCAAAAACATAGTACTCCAAAAGCATGGTAGAAAAGTCCACAGTTTCGGCACTGCCACCGGAAGTTCACGTCAAGCGGCTCATGAACTGTATTTGCTATTTTTTTACGATAAATAAATAATAATATGACTTTCAGAAGGGTAAAACGAGAATATAGTGGTATATGAATGAATAAGTGGTTTACGACTAGAACTTCTCTTAACATTAACGATTTCATAAAATATATATATATATATATATATATATATATATATATATATATATATATAAGATCAAGAACCTATAAACTGTCTGAGATTTGCCCTATGTGAAATTTTGGTATATAAAGTTTAAATTGTTAATATTGGATGTCTGAAGTTTCAACTTTGTTGAAATTTGGTGTCCCGCCCATTTTTTCTGTCAAATTTAACAGAATGGTGTGAAAAGTTGAAATTGCCCCTGATACTTTTATGTTTACTCCGGCCACCACCCTACTCTGGTCGGCCACCACCCAACTCCGACTGGCCGCCACCCAACTCCGGCTGGCGACCACCCAACTCTGACCGGCCAACACCCAACTCCGGCCGGCCACTACCCAACTCCGGACGGAGACACCAAATTTTAATAAAGTTGAAACTTCAGACAGTCATTATCAACAATTTAAACTCCAGACACCAAAATCTCACATAGGGTAAACTTCAGACAGTTTATACGTTCTTAATCCTTTAGTATATGCACTAATGGCATGTTTGATTGCATGTATTAGTTAGAATATCATAATACATGTCTTAACTAATACTTAGTTTGTTTCTAGTTGGTAAAATTAATGATAATAGTAATACTGATAAAAATCAAACGCATCGGTAGTCTACTCCTATTAGTATTTCGAATAGGAGTTGTCCTCCCGCACCGCATAAATAGGACGAAGTTAGAACTTGAAATGTGGATGCAAAGTAAATATGTCAACTACATTATGCTATTGAAATACATATAAAACGACGATATATTTTAAACATGATGTCTTTTAAGAAAATTTATGTCACGTGGTTGACATGGACCATTTTCTAAGTATCGTTGGATCTTATTATTAATCGTTCAGATGATAAATTTAAATTCATTTCTTAAGTGAAGATCCGACGGTAGATCTTCTAATTAATTTTTTTTCAGATTTTTACTTCAAAAAATTAGAATTATTTTTAATTTAAACTCCATTTTTAGTTTATAATTTCTTTTTAATTTAGTGAAATTTGATTAAAACTAAAGTTGAGGGCATCATAAATTCATAGTTATTATTTTAAATAAATATACAGCACAGTTTAACAAATAACACATAATATTACTACATAACATAATATAATAATACTCAATTCAACCCAATCTACATAACCTAATTTACCATAGATATCTTATGTAGTTACGGTTCCAATAGAGAAAACGACGCATTAATCTGATGTTTGGTTCACCCGAACGAAGCTCCATAAGCTATCCCTCACATTTTCATTCAATCCATAATTTCATATTGACATGTCAACTTTAAAAATCTTAAACTCCTCAATACTAGTCCATTTCAAGTGATATTTATGTCCACGATAAGTTTATACAATTTAATTTAGATATGCACTATTTTTTTACTCATAAACAAAATGAAACTAGGTTGTTTTATTTATCAAACAATATTGTTCAAGATGATTAGAATACCAAACAGATTTGATGAGACAATTTCTGTTGTTTATAACTTTTTACAAGCAACTATTTGAGTGATTCTTTTATAAACGAAAGGCTTAAGTAACATAATTTGATGTCCTAAAATCATTTCTGGTTAAATCCAATTGTAAATGGCATGCTTATGACTTAAAAGAATATATCTAGAATCACAACATCACCAAACAAATTGAATGACCAATTTCAAATAGTCATAACTTCATCTCTATAAGTCCGATTTATGCAATCTTAGTATTTACGGGAAGCATAAATTTAATGAAGCATAAATTTGTAACCTTAAATATCAGAACATTCAGTTCGTTCGTCTTCCCAAACATATGAAGTCCAAAATTTTAACAGTATGAACAAATCATATGGTACCATCTCTACTCAAATGTCCAAATTATCTCAACTTATAATGGTTTGAACGATATAAACACACATATATGTATATCCCCGTTGTGGTCCAGAAACACCCATATAATAATAAGAAAAAACTAGAATGTTTATGTCATACTTCGGACATGATCTGTATCAATGATTAATCACTAGGACGGCAGATTCTGTTTGGAGCTTGTTTAGAAAACGCATCTTTTTTTTTTTTTTTTTTTTTTTTTATAGAAGTCTAGAAGAACACGCATCTTTATTCTTGGTAATATACATTTGTTGAGTACATGTTTGGACGTTTTTTAAGAATCTCTATATTTTTTTTATAATAATAAGCATAATGCCTGCGTATTTCTTCAATTTAACCTATAAAAATCATCACTAGAGCCACAAGCAAGGGGTGTTTAGATGGTGGTGGACAATGTCGCATCATCAACATGAAAAAAAAAAAAAAAAAGCCTTTAAGGTTTGATTAGGACAGTAGTGTGTTTTATTACAAGTCAACATCATGTTAAGCTTAATCAAATTAGATTATAAATATAATATAAATAAAAAATGTGAATGCAAACTTTATAATTTTGATAAATAATATCAAATTGTAAATCTTCTTGATAATGTGGCTATTCCATATAGACAAAGATAAATGCTTAGATTATAAATATAATATAAATAAAAAATGTGAATGCAAACTTTATAATTTTGATAAATAATATCAAATTGTAAATCTTCTTGATAATGTGGCTATTCCATATAGACAAAGATAAATGCTTAGAAATTTTCCAAACATTATCATTCCACGTTAAGCCGTTTCATTTTTTTTTTTTCATTTTTTCTCAAGATTCAATTGTTAATATAAATATTAATATGACAATTTATTTTATTTTACTTTTTATACTCTTATTTTACTATTAATTAAATTATCAAATCTGATAACATCTTTGATTTTGAATAAATATTAGTATATGTATATATTTTAATATTAAATATAATTAATTACAGCATATTATTTTGATATATTTTTCATTTCTCACACTACAAAAATTATACTTGATTTTTTATATATAATTTTATAAAAATAATATAATAAAATTTATAAGATCACAAAATATTTTATAAAAAGTAATTATGTGTACACATATAAAAGTTCTTAATTACGAAAAGTTAAATAACGGTAACCGTTTTTATATATTACATATGAATTTTATGAAAATAAACTATCAAGTATTCTTTTATTTACCCAGTTGTTATTTTGAGAATCTTATTTCTTTTATAAATGTGAAAAAATATGTATTAAGTATAATTAGAAAGACTTTTTTTAATAGGTTATCCAAACCTAAAGTAACAGTATTATACGATATGATATAGTAAATATATTGTTGTATACAAAATATATGTTAATCTCGCACGCTTGATAAAAAATTAAAGTTAAAAAAATTAAATTATGCACACTGTGTAGGTAAACTATTTGAAATAAATATAAATTAAAATACTTGGCTAACAAAAGAAAATATTAAACTCCGCAATTTATCCTAATTGTTAAATAAAGGTATGTACTATACTAAACATGTTTTATGAGGATACTATATAATTATTATGTAAATATTATTCGTCTTTACTATTTTTTTATTTTAGAGTTTTAGTCCGACATTTTATCTCATCCATAATGGTTAAATGTTGAAACTAATTAAAACTATATTTCTCAAATTTGCTATTTTCTATAACCTCTAAAGTAGTTACTAGGTCTAAAAGAAATTACTTTATTTGGATATATTTACATTGCTTTCGCAAGTTCGGACCGGGAGCGTTAAGGTTAAAAGAAATTACTTTATTGATGTTGAATTGTTTATTTTAAAAGAATGATTACATTTAGATCTAGAAAAATTAAATGTAACCAGATTTTTTTGGCTAAATATTTTATGTACATTTATTATAATATATATATATATATATATATATATAATATTTCTTTGCCACGTTATAATATATACTAGGTGCTGACCCCGCGCTACGCGCGGGCAGCATTTTAAATTGCAAACGCTAAATGTTAACATGTATATAAAATAAGCTATAAAAACCATTTTTTTCACTTATTTGTATAAAATCTCAAAACTTAAGTTAAGTATTAATTAAAAATATACTAATAACAAAAGTTTATTCATTTATTCGATTGTGTTAATTATATTATTTAAACAAACATAATTTATTTTCAATTCTTTTTATTTTTTTTAAAATTAATTATGTGTATTAGAAAAATATCAATATAAAAATTTATATGGTTGTAGTTTAAAGTAGCACATTTTCTAGTATATAAAAGTTATAAAAAAATGATAATTTTATGAATGGATTCTAATTATTGAATCTATATGAGCCCTTCATCTGTTAAAATAAGTAAATAATTCATCACTCTTGTTTGAATTTTTATTTTCTTCTAAGTTTTCATCACTCTCAACATATGCACCATTACCAAACTCTCCTAGCAAAAAAACAAAAAAAAAATCTTCAATGATCCAATCATGCTATATAACAAAACAATAATAAATTCATTAAATAGTTAGCAAATTCGCAAATCAATCAATCCAAAAAAGAAGCTACAAATAAATCAAAAATTATAAAAGATATTAATTTTATTTTTTATTGTTAGAATGCAATCACTTCAATATAAAGTACTAAGAAAGTAAATACAATTAAATCTATCGAACATAATATCTATTTAATAACTAAATAAGGTAAATATAATGTAATCACGAAATTAGACAAATTATAATACCAAATCAATCTAAACTTCTATGGCAAAAAAATCAATCAACTTAACGAGAATAATTAGAATTATAAAAATGTATACACACTTATATGAAAAAGGTTATTCCCAAATTAGCGAAATCATAATACCAATCAGTATAAACTTATATAGAAAAAAATTAATCTAAAAATTAATTAACTTAACGGAAATAATTAGAATTATAAAAATGCACACACACTTATATGAAAAATGTTATTCCCAAATTAGCGAAGTCACAATACCAATCAATATATAAACTTATATAGAAAAAAAGTAATCAGCTAAGAATGAATAATTAGAGTTAAACTTCTATAAAATAACAGATAATACAATTTAGTGTTAAGAACCTATGAAAGGTCTGAACTATCACCTATATTAACGGGAGAGGTCTGAAATTTAAAAAGTTAATAACGGAGGTCTGAAATTTCAATTTTGTTGATTTGAGGTTTTCCGTCCATTTTTAGGGTTAAATTTAAAAGATTTGTGTGAAATGACATTTTTGCCCCTTTAATATTTTGTTTTATTTAATATCTTATTTAAGGAAATGTGAAATGACAATTTTACCCCTAAAGTCAAATTAAAACTACCCAACTCCGGCCACCGCCACCCGACTCCGGCGACCACCACCACCGACTCCGGCGACCACCACCTCCGCTCCGGCGATCCGACTCTGTCCACCACCTCAGCAAAAAAAACTCCGATCGGAGCCCAATCGGGGCCGGTGGCTCCGATTTGGGCCCAATCGGAGCCTTGGTGGTGGTCGCCGGAGTACGGTTGGTGGTCGCCGGAGTACGGTTGGTGGAGCCGTGGTGGCTTCAAGGGCATTTTGGTCTTTTTACTTCAAGCATGTGAGGGGCACACTTGATAGAAGGGTATTTTTGGAAATTTATTTTATTTCCGGTCACATGCCAAGCATGTGACCAACTTCCGTTAGTTTTAACGGAAAAAACTAACGGAGACCGCTGTTATCAACAAAACTGAAATTTCAGACCTCCATTATTAACTTTTTAAATTTCAGACATCTCCTGTTAACATGAGTGATAGTTCAGACCTTTCATAGGTTCTTAACCCTACAATTTACCATAAAAGACATAATTCTCTTTCCCTATTTTATTGTCTTCCTCATTTACTTTCACCATTTTATCTTCTTTTTCTCCCATCATTTCCGACTCTTCTCCTTTTGTCCATCGTCCACCAACTAAACCCACCCACCTCACCGCACCACATTCACCACCACCGGCACCACGGTTGCCACAACTTACGCCCATCGACATCTTCAACCCTCTCATGTCCCGATCTAGCTCTGTTTGTGCGTAAGTTGGCCTTCACCCCGCCTTAGCCTCTGCAATCTTACAGATATGTGATAATAAAAGTAGAAAGAAACCGTACCCAAATTTTACCAGTTAACATGCTCCCTCAATTGATTTCCTCTACCCAAATTTGACAGATGTTCTCTTTTGCAGGTGTATATATAGCTATTCAGATTCTTGAGACACTACGAAGAGCTGATAGAATTGCATGAATTTTTTTTGTCTGTCATTATTAATTGAGCCAGAGAGAATCAGAAAAGTCAGGAAAGAGCCTAAGAGTCATTTAGTTAGGGTTAATTAATTTTAATTGCTAATTTATAGAAGAGAGATAATAATATGTTTTAGTATGGTTAAAAAAATATCTGAGTGGCTAATAAAGTGACGTGTCAGCACGAGAAATGTCATGTTAAGATATCTCTTCAGATTAGATAGATAGATTAAGAAAGTTAGATTATGTTTTAATTGCTTCAATTTAATGTGTTGATGAGAGATTTTTTTTTTTTTGTTTTATGATTGAATTTGATAGGTGATGTGTCATCCATCAGGATTTGAGATCAAGGCAGCAATGCGAGATCTCATTGATTGGATTATGATGCTGAAGTGTCAAGACGTGGCAACACCAGATTTCACATCTTATTCTCTCTCACCTAGGTTATATATATAATATAATAGATATGGTTAATTGCTGAATGATAATCGTATATTTTCTTGCATAAATAAAAAAAATACATAAAATTACATGTTGAGATGGCAAAATCTGAGTGACTAATAAAGCGACGTGTCAGCACGAGAAATGTCATGTTAACCTATCTCTTCAGATTAGATAGATAGATTAAGAAAGATAGATTATGATTTAATTGCTTCAATTTAATGTGTTGATGAGAGATGTTTTTTTTTTATGTTTGAATTTGATAGGTGATGTGTCATCCATTGATTGGATTATGATGCTGATGTGTCAAGTTTACGTGGCAACACCAGATTTCACCTCTTATTCTCTCTCACTTTGGTTATATATATATATATATATTTTATGGGGAATGATAAACATTATGAATCCACACTCCGAGACATCACGAACAAGAGACAATGACAAGCATTGTAAATATTGTCAACTATGAGGGCATATTACCATCCTCTCACAATCGGAGGTTAATCGGAATTTTAATGTCGGAATGTTAATCATATTCCATATATTATTTGCCTCACTTTTTCTTTATATATGTTTTTTTAATATTAAAAATTTATTTGAGTGATGACATGGCTATCTGTTTAGGTGATGCTCTCAGAAACTTTGCACTTTGTTTCGACCAAGTTATTGCGGGTTGCCTGCTGGGTAACTTGGCGAAGTCTTCGGGTTGGGTGCGAGCCAAGTCCGTCCTCTAAAGTCGCGTGCGGGCCTTAGCTTCGTCTTCTGAATGGCGGTAAGTCCTTTGGGCTCTCTGGAAGATCGTCTGTCTGCACCTGCGAGAGGAGCATTACCAAGCAGTCCCCATGGAGAGGGGGGGTGCTTGGTGCGCTCGCTCCGACGATCAACATTAGTCGACTTCTAGAGAGAGAAAGAGAGGGTTTTCTAGAGAGAGGTCAGAGCTTTTCCCATTCTCACCCAAAGTGATTTTTGAATGACTTGAAAATGTTTACCCCCAAGGTGGCTATTTATAGGCGACCTTGGACCGTAAACCGGTTTTGACCCGGTTCAATGTGGAAATGTGAACCGGGATGCAGGGGAGAGCTTTGGGAAATGGTCTCTGACGCGCGTCTCAGGCAGCTGTCATGAGCGGGACGCGCGCGCCTTTGGAACATAGGTCTCGGACACATAGGAGTTAGTTAAAAATCGGGACTCCTATACATTCGGGACGAAATGGGGGGTGTGCGCGACGCCCCCCGGGTGTTGAGCTTACCCGGAATTCCGGGTAAGCCCCCCGGGGATGCCGGGCAAGTTCGAAACTTGCCCGGTTTCCCCCGGTTAGCTCGAAATCGGGTTTCGTAAAGGGTCTCGCGCGTGCATGAGGTCCGAATAATTAAAACCGAGCCCGAATCATGCGTATATCCATCACTTGCCCCCGAGTTAAATAATGGGTTGACCTTTGTTTAACTCTATTCTAAGATAGGGTACACGCGTGATTCGGGTCGTCCGCTCACCTCGAGTTTTGACCTACCCAGGGTGGCTACGCGCGGCTCGGACAAGTTCCTTGCCTTAATTTTTTGAGGTGGTCACGCTTGATAACTGCACAAAGGGTTAGTAGCACAACGGACTACGAGTAATACGATAAATGTGATTTTTAGGAGAAGTAAGACGTGAGCGCACATGAAATCTTTCGGGTTTTCAAGGTGATCAAATAAATATGGAATGTTCATGTCGCAACTAATTGTATCAAAATGATAATAAATCCTGAAAGTTTTGACAAAATGTTTTTCATGCAGTATGATGGTTTCCGGGAGCCCGTCGTCCGAGACGGCCGTTCTGACGGCGAGGCGACGGTTTTAGTAAATGAAATAATGCCGGGTTTGGAAAATCACATGTGACGGGCGTAATATGAAAAATCATAAACATAGCGTTTTCAAAAAGTTGAGACCATTTGAAATGACTTAGTTAAATTTAGCTAAGTCATTTGATGGTGAAAACTCAAGCTATCAACAATTTTAAAAAATGAAGGGTGGATGAGAGTGTACCTCTTGGATGTATGGTATTTACTAGGTTGAGTAGTCCACCTCCTTCATGATAGCTTATAAAACTATCAACATTTGAATTGGTTGTTGTAAGAGTTTTGGAGGGGCCTAGGTAGTGATTTTAGGAATTCACTTTAGGGTGCTAGTGAGACCCCATTTCGGCCGGCCACCACCAGGAGCACCACTGGCGAGGTCAGGGCGGCCCAGCGGCGGCGAGGCGGCGGCGACAGCGGCGGGAGCGGCGGCGGTAGCGGACGGCGGCTGCATCATTCGCAGGTCGATTTCGAGCTCGATTCGACCCGTTTTCGAGTCCTTCTTGTCGAGTATCGATTGGTAACGTCCTCCCCTCCCTTTTCTTGATGTTAATTAGACCTTTAGGGCTGCACATTTTGAATTTCAATAAGGTGCATGGTAGGTGTTCGATGAAATGCCTAAGTGAAATTTTGGCTTGATTTTCAAAATTCGTTTTTGGCTAAGCTCTAAATGTAGATAGATAGAGTTAAGGATAGTGAACTCCCTTTGTGAAGAGGTCCCTAGGTTCCGACCACCCGAGGGGGAATCGTGGAGGTTCAAAGTCGGACTTATTCGAGCGAAAAGTTCGACCCTTTGTATCTTGATATGGGTGGCTTGATATGATGTCCCCTATTGTGATAATGCCCCCTTGATTGTTTGTGAGTGGATAACCATGCCCCCGGAGTTTAGATTATTGCTTGGTAGTTCGCGTTCATTAGTGGCTTAGTTGACCCGAGTGTTCCTCGGATTGCTCGGGGAGGAGTAAGTCTCCCCGTGACATGTAATAGGCTTGCTTAAGTGCATTTGATCTGCTTGTATGTGCCCCCGGAGCTTTGAGCCGTTTTGGGGATAAAATTTGATCGAAATGTGGTCAGATGGCATTTTGGTAATTATAACCAACTTTGCATGTCTTTGATTTCTTTAGCTCTTGAACTTATCGCTTTGCAGAGCGCTTGAATACCTGTGTCACATTGCACAAATGTATGAAAATTTGATTAGTAGGTGGCCTAGGCCTTTGATGAGCGTAAGGATTTTTGGCTCCCGAGCGGGAGGGTCCCTAGCTGTTTGCTCGCGGACAGTTGGCCCGTTGGGTTGGATGTCCTTGCAAAGGACTTTGATGAATGTGGTTGATGTGTTGTCTTGGTTTTTGATCGAGTTGTGTATGGTTTTTGCAGGGCTTGGTTGACGGGCTTGCAGGCGCACGACTTTGATATTTAGAGTGTTCCTGATAGGAAACGGTTTCTGCTTCTTCGCACAATGAGTAAGTCTCATCCCTTTGTTTCAAATAACTTTGAGGGAGAGGTTGATGAGGGCACCATGGATTCCGATTCTGGGTCTCGAAGTGGTGTACTTTTGGGACCGTCGGGTGATCGTGTGATACTGGAGAAGACTCAGATATTTTTTCCCAACAAACTTCCACGTTCCAAGTTTGACCTCTACGTCTCGACCCGGGGCTGGTGTCCCGGCCTAGAGGTCTTGTATCCTTGGGATGTTGTAAAGGGGGTTGAATTTGGTCGGCCCACCGTTCCTCCAGCTGAGTACGAGGTCGTCTACCTTTCACAGTTTCGAGAAGGGCTGCGGTTCCCCTACTGTCAGGATCTGGTCCGCCTTTGTCGATATTATAGGATTTCTCCCGTCTCTATTACCCCACCAGGGTTTAGAGCTTGGACGTGTTTTCGGGTGCAATGTCATCTAAACTCCTGGGACTACTCGATAGTGCTGTTTCGCGCCTTCTACCGCCTGGGTAAGGCGGACGAGTCTGGGATGTGCACCTTCAGCTTGCGTTGGCCTCATATGACCGAAAAGGGATTCTCTTCCCTTGGCTTGCGCAGGGCGGGGTGGAATACTGAAGCGCGGTTCTGCGAACGGTCGGACACTTCCCAGAATAAATGGAAGTGTCAGTACTTTTTTATAAAGGATGCGGGCACGACTTGGACGACTTCTCACATATTGGATGCCGATCCCGTTCCACGCTTTCAGGAGTTCTCCGATAGAGATAAGGTCGCTTTGAAGAAGATCCACGCGGCGAATAGGGCGGGGGAGTATAGCCCCCTTTATCGTGCTTCTGACGCCGAGCTGCTCGCGGCGGGCATTCACGTACGTCCTTCGGGGGAGGAGTTGGTATGTTTTGACATTTTGTAACATTTGCTCTTGTTTCCTTGTAGGTTGGTTTCTTAATAGACGCCCCTGTTTACAGGGTGGAGTTGCAGGCGGGTCTTCTCAGATTGTTCCCGGCCTAGACGATACTCTTCCTGTTGGCCCGGGTATGGGACTTGTGCCTTTTAAAGGTTTCGTTGAGATTTTTCCCATGCTAACATGCTAATGGTCTTTTTGTGGTCATCTTTGTAGGCTTGGAATTCCCGACGGCGGGGGGAGTTGCACCTGTCGGGGAGCATGATGCTGACGTTCGTTCCCCGAGCGATCCTAGGAGGTTGACATCTGCCGGCATGCCTCTTGCTCCTTCCTGTGACAAAGGGAAAGGGCCTATGTATGCAGATTCGACCATGCCTGTCCCCCGGTCGGGGAGCGGGCGTTCAGTGGAGGTGCCTCCCTTGGCAGGTGACTGTGGTTGACTTCTTGTTGTATTGGTATGGTTTGCCTTCTCCTAATGTGTTTGCTTTTGATGTGTAGTTGTTCCTACTCCTCCGGCTCTCCGCAAGTCTGATTTGATTTGCCGGCTTGATCGGGATGTGTCTGGGAATGAGTGGGCTCCGTATTCTCAGTCTACTGTCCGCTTTCCCAAGGATGTTTCCTTGAGCACACCTGCTGTTGGTGTGCGTGTGGTTCAGCGGTCTGTTCCGCCGGCTGACCGCAAGACGTGTCCCCGGGATCCTGAGGTTGCGTTGAAATGTGTCGAGGAGTCGCTAGCGCGCTTTGCTCCTGTACGTTGTTTTCCTTTTATGTTGGATCTATCATGTTTGTCTGGCTTCTTTGTGTGTGATGTGCTTGTGTTGTTGTTGCAGGTGAATGCCGTGATGACCAACCTTTCCTCCTTTGTTGTTGAGCTTGTTGAGGAGACGAGGGGTCTGCAGGATCGTCATGAGCACTTGTCTCAGGATGTCGTTGTGTTGAGGGAGAAGGCGCGCGCACATTCAGATGCTTCTTCCAAGGCTTCCGCTGATCTCAAGGGAAGTCGGGATTGTGCGTCTCAGCTGGAGGCGGAGCTGTTTGCCCTACTGCGCCAGGAGAAGGTCGATGAGGAGGCACATGCTGTGGCGCTGAGGGAGACTAAGGAGTCTCACGTTGCCCTGGGTGATCAGCTTGGGATGATTGAGTTTCCTACTACAGCTGATTACCCAAAGCTTCTCGAGAAGGCACGTGATGATCGCATGGAGTCCTTCTCTGTGGATTACTTCAGGAGGGTATACTCTCTTGCCCCCGATTTTCCTTTCCAGAGTACTGGTCCATATACTGGCTATGCCCTCGGGGCTATTGCGGGGATCCGAGCGGGCGGTGGAACGAGTGGTTTGACGGTACAGGTGTCCGTCCCTGTTGGTGATGATCGCCGTGGAGCTTTCAAAGGCCCTGCGCAAGATGTTTTTATGACTGACGCCTTTGGTTCTGGTGCTCCTGACGTTGGGTCAGGTTGATCTTTCTTTGTTTTTTCTTGTGTATATATGGTTGCTCCCCTTGCATGGGTGAGATTTTGACGGGGTGCGTCTTGGGCTTGACTTTTTATGCTGGCTGGATGTCTTTACTTTTTAGTCCTGCTATATTATATATATATATATATATATGCCTGACATGAGATGTTAGAAAGATATAATACTTAGTATTATTTTGCATCTTCCTTTATTGCTGTCTCAATAACTTGTTCTCTTTTTGGAAGAGTGTTGCTCTATTGACTGGTCGATTTCCTTAATCCGATGGTTTTCCTTAGGAAATTGCATCTCTGTTGGTGGCGGGGTGTGGATGAGTTGGTATTACCGTCACCTGTGGCTTTGTAAGGAGGATGATCCTTGTTGAACTGCTTGTCTTCCTTTACAAGGATGTGAACGGACTAGTATGTTCACATACTTGATGCTGCGGCGAAGTGTGGATAGATTAGTACGTCCGACCCTTGCATTTGTTTGCGAGGGAGGATTCCTAATGATCCGTATGTCCCCCCGACTTTTTGCAAGGATGTGAATAGATTAGTACGTTCACATCCTTGTATTGCGGCGAAGTGTGGATAGATTAGTACGTCCGACACTTGCATTTGTTTGCGAGGGAGGATTCTCAATGATCCGCTTGTCCCCCGACTTTTTACAAGGATGTGAATAGATTAGTACGTTCACATCCTTGTATTGCGGCGAAGTGTGGATAGATTAGTACGTCCGACACTTGCATTTGTTTGCGAGGGAGGATTCCCAATGATCCGCTTGTCCCCCGACTTTTTGCAAGGATGTGAATAGATTAGTACGTTCACATCCTTGTATTGCGGCGAAGTGTGGATAGATTAGTACGTCCGACACTTGCATTTGTTTGCGAGGGAGGATTCCTAATGATCCGTATGTCCCCCGACTTTTTGCAAGGATGTGAATAGATTAGTACGTTCACATCCTTGTATTGCGGCGAAGTGTGGATAGATTAGTACGTCCGACACTTGCATTTGTTTGCGAGGGAGGATTCTCAATGATCCGCTTGTCCCCCGACTTTTTGCAAGGATGTGAATAGATTAGTACGTTCACATCCTTGTATTGCGGCGAAGTGTGGATAGATTAGTACGTCCGACACTTGCATTTGTTTGCGAGGGAGGATTCCCAATGATCCGCTTGTCCCCCGACTTTTTGCAAGGATGTGAATAGATTAGTACGTTCACATCCTTGTATTGCGGCGAAGTGTGGATAGATTAGTACGTCCGACACTTGCATTTGTTTGCGAGGGAGGATTCCCAATGATCCGCTTGTCCCCCGACTTTTTGCAAGGATGTGAATAGATTAGTACGTTCACATCCTTGATGAAATTATTTTGTCTCCTTGCATGCGTCGTGCTCCCTTTGTTTTGTATACCGGCATAAGCTTTGCTTAGTCTTGCTTTGCTATCTTTTTGATGGCTTTTCTTGTTTCTTGCCCTTTCTGTGTGTAGAGCTAGGGCCTTTGTTGATGATGTATGTGGCTTGTTCCTGGTTTTGGACCGGGGTAGCTTGCCATTACATAGTGATTTTTCCTACGCAAGGAGTGAACTTCATTAGTTTTCTTGTTTATTTACAAGGGGTGTGCATGGATGGAGTCAACTGATCTCCCATCCTAAATGTTCTACTTAGTACTTGAAAAGTAAAGATAGAGTATGTTCATGACACGGGGGAAGGGTTATTCCCTTAGTGACGGTTTGATAAAGCTGGCTTCCTGCATGCAATGTAGGAGCGCAGAGCTCCTTGTTTGATCAGTTCCTCGATTCTGTTGCGAAGAGAGGGGCAGCCATTCGTGCTGTGACCCCATTTGTTGTGATAGTGGCACCATATTTCTGGATTCTTCCCGAGGAAGGCGATCCGGATCTCGCTTGGAGGAGGTAAAACATCCTTCAGGATGGTCTTGAACAACTCCTCCACCTCTATGTTCAGAGGTGTATATTCGCCATCTTGGTTGTTGTTCAAGTCTTGTCTTGCGCGCTTGTGTTCGTGCGCCTCCTCTTGTTCTGCAGGTGGGATAAACCACCCCAGCTCGTTTGCGACCTCGATTGCTGTTTCCATCTTCTCTTTCAAGTCAGCCATAGATTTGGTTGTTCTCCACCCTTGTGTTCGTCCAAATAGGAGGAATGTAGGTGAGTTCATGTTCAGGAAAAAGGCATTGATTACTGCTGACTTCTCTGCCAAACTTGAAGTTGCGTTTATGGCGAATCGCTTGAAGTAGTTTTGGATGGATTCTGACTCCCCTTGTTTGATGTCCCATATGCTTGGGAGCATTGGGGTTTGAAATGCTGGGAGTCTGTCTCCTTTGCTCATCATTTCGTCAAATCGCATTTCAACTTCAGACTTGGAACATTGTCCCCTTTCAATGACTGCTATGTCCAGGCGGTTCTTGCATCTTAGGGCGTTGACATAGCATTTTCGTGCTGTCGTCTGATCGCCCAAGACTTCACCAATTCCTCCCCTTAAGCGGTATTTCAGCTTTTGATGTGCCGTTGAAGGCACCATCTCGTACGGGTTTATCGTTGTTCTTCCGAGAATTCCGTTGTAAGCGCCAAGGCTCTCGACGATCACGAAAGTGATGTCGACTTTCATTGCGTTCCATCCTTCTCCTATCACAGTGGGAAGGGTGATCATCCCCAGTGGGTATGTAGCAGCTCCAGCAAAGCTTACTAACGGGAAATTTCCCGGCTTCAGGTCCTCTCTCTTCATTCCCAGCTGTTCGAGGACATTGATATGGAGGATGTCTGACGAGCTTCCTCCGTCGACTAGAATTCTTTTGACGTCGAACCCGTTGATTTCCATCGTTATTACTAACGCGTCATCATGCGGGTAGACGATGTGTGCCATGTCTTTTCTCGAGAATCCTATCACGGGGTCCTCCTCTTCCGGTTTCTTTCTTTTCCCATACTTGGGGAGTGTGCTTGCCTGTGCAGCGTATACATCTCTTGTGTTGGAGACTTGTCCTCCTGCAGCTGGACCACCATGAATGACATTAATAACTCCCCTCTTTTTAGGAGGGGGGTTGTCATTGGTCTTCTCTTTTCCTTTCTCCTTTGGCGTGAATTTTCTTTTCACCTTCTCAATCTTTCCCCCCTGGTCGACGTAGTGCTTAAGTCCGCCTTCTTGTATGATTCGATTGATTTGGAACTTAAGGCTTCTACAGTCGTCTGTTTCATGGCCGTTGACTTCGTGGCTTTCACACCACTTGTCTTGCTCCTTCCCTAGCTGGCCCTTTCTGAAACCGAATGGCTCTTTCCAGAGGTTTTGTTCTTTCATTTCTTTCAGTATGACACTCAGGGGAGCGTTCAAAGGGATTAGCTCAATGGTGTTGACGTCTGGATTCTTGTCTTCTTCAATGTTGAATGTTCTCTTCTGGGGCGGAGTCCACTGTTTTTGTTGGGGGGTTTGGTTCTGCTTCGGGGGGCCTGGCTTACTTTCATCTTTCTTGTTGCCGGGCTTACCCCACTTGTCCCGTGCTGTCATCTTGTAATGCTCAGCATCGATGTACTCTTTTACTCTTGCCACGAGTTCTTCCATTGTTTCCGCCGGTCTTGTAGAAAGCTTTTGGCCCAAGTCGTACCCGTGCCTACCCAGGTTTCTGACAAAGGCATGGATGATTTCTATCTCTGCGATGTTCGTTTGGATTTCCGAGATGTTTTGATTAAATCGGATGTAGTAGCTTGCGAGGGACTCATTCCACTCTTGCTTGACGTCATCCAAGGCATTTGATCCTTTGATAATCGAACGTTCTCCCATGTAACGTTGGATGAACTTTTCTTTGAGGGACTGCCACGAGTCTATGCTTTTCTTTGGCAGGGAGAAGAGCCAGTGTGCGGCTGGTCCGCCTAACGTTTGGGGGAACGTCATGGCTATGTGGTGAGGGTTGTCTGTCCTTCCCAAAAGCATTACTTCATGCTGCTGCACGTGCTCTATCGGGTCTCCCTTGCCTCGGTACTTTTCCGGTCTTAGATTATACAGTGCGTCTGGGACGCGACTGTACACCAGCTCGTCAGTGAAAGGGTGGGATGTGGTGTCCACCAATGTGTTCATCCCTCTCATTTTCTTTGCTTTATCTTCTTTTCGATCAGCTTTTCAAGCATCTCCTCCGTCAACCCGGTGACTGGGTTACCCTGATTTGGGGGGTATGCTTCTTGTCCCATGCTTGCGCCTTGTTGGGGAAATTGCGCCTGCGTCGGGTTGTACTGAGAATATCCACCTTGATATCCCTGGAATGTTTGAGACGGCTGCCTCCAGGCTCCTTCATTGAATGGCCCTGCTTGGTAGGGTGTTTGGGAGTGTGAGAGCTCCTGTCTTGTCCCTTGTTGGGGGAACTGCCTGCTTTGCTGTGCATTCCCGTGAAAGGTCGGGGTTTTTGAGATTGTAGGGCCTCTCTGCTGAGGTGCGTTCATTGGAGGCGCCTGCCTTGGTGGCGGGGGCATATTTGCTTGTTGCGCGGGAGGGGGTGGTGGCGCCCCGTATCCTTGGTTGCGCAGTGCCTCTCTTAGATGAAGCAGCTGTTCGAGTGCTGCCATCATTTCCGGGGTGACTGTAGGCGCAGTCTGTTCCCCTGGTGCCTGGTTGTATGCTCCAGCGTTTGGCATTCCGTATGGTTGCTCCTGCGTGTTGAAGGTTTGATGGGCGAAGCCTGGAGGAGCGTTGGTTTGCTGTGTGCCCCCTTGCGCGTTACTCCGAGAGTGTACGCTTCTTGTTGGCATAGACGAGGCGACTGAGGCCTCGCCTTGGCTCTGCGGGGGGTCTCTCTGCGGAGGAGATCTCATGCTTGACTCCGGGGCCGGAGTTTTCCTTGGACGTCCTGGTCCTCTTCTCTTCGTCTTAGTCGGCGGTGGCTGCTCGTTGCTTGCCATGTTGTTGGTCCTGTGGGTGATCCGCAGACGGCGCCAAGTGTTTCGACCAGGTTATTGCGGGTTGCCCGCTGAATAACTCGTCGAAGTCTTCGGGTTGGGTGCGAGCCAAGTCCGTCCTCTAAAGTCGCGTGCGGGCCTTAGCTTCGTCTTCTGAATGGCGGTAAGTCCTTTGGGCTCTCTGGAAGATCGTCTGTCTGCACCTGCGAGAGGAGCATTACCAAGCAGTCCCCATGGAGAGGGGGGGTGCTTGGTGCGCTCGCTCCGACGATCAACATTAGTCGACTTCTAGAGAGAGAAAGAGAGGGTTTTCTAGAGAGAGGTCAGAGTTTTTCCCATTCTCACCCAAAGTGACTTTTGAATGACTTGAAAATGTTTACCCCCAAGGTGGCTATTTATAGGCGACCTTGGACCGTAAACCGGTTTTGACCCGGTTCAATGTGGAAATGTGAACTGGGATGCAGGGGAGAGCTTTGGGAAATGGTCTCTGACGCGCGTCTCAGGCGGCTGTCATGAGCGGGACGCGCGCGCCTTTGGAACATAGGTCTCGGACACATAGGAGTTAGTTAAAAATCGGGACTCCTATACATTCGGGACGAAATGGGGGTTGTGCGCGACGCCCCCCGGGTGTTGAGCTTACCCGGAATTCCGGGTAAGCCCCAGCTTACTACCCGGAATTTCCGGGTAAGCCCCCCGGGGATGCCGGGCAAGTTCGAAACTTGCCCGGTTTCCCCCGGTTAGCTCGAAATCGGGTTTCGTAAAGGGTCTCGCGCGTGCATGAGGTCCGAATAATTAAAACCGAGCCCGAATCATGCGTATATCCATCACACTTCAACTGTATAAGTTTTTTTTTTAATAATTATTTTTTCTACATTTATGTAAAGGGTTCTTTATTTTACTTAAAAACTAAAATATGAGAAAAAAATATTTTTTAAATTTTCATTTATCGAATATATTATATCTAAATGTATAGAGTTTTCATTTAATTAAACAACGCTGAGTGGAATCAACGCACATGTGTCGCTCAATGAAGACATGTTAGTGGAATTATTATAATATATTATAAATTTTCGATGAAGTAATTTTGTAAATTAATAATTATATATAAATAAAAATACAAGCAATAATTATTTTATAATAAACCACTAGGTCTACTACTAAAAAATTTAGTAATTGTGTTTTTATTATAAAAATTGTTGAATAAATTTAACTCCTCTATAATAAATGTACAATAGCAATAAACGTTTTTATAATCTTTAAAATTAAGTTGAAGATTAGCAATGAACATCATACTATAACTATCTATAAATTTGTTACCAGACATACAATTATTTAAGAAAATATATTGCATATTTAAATTAACTAGTTATTAAAGTGTGTTTCATACGAATCAATCATATATGTTTCGAGAAATATAATTTATTATAAGTTTACTAGAATGATAACATCTATAATTAACTGTGATACAAAAGCATCATGACTTGTTGCGAGAAAAGACTCTCTGATAGAGAAAAACAATATAATCTAATTAAAATTGGGGAAAAGAATATGATAATGTTCTCAATCATAATATTAAAGTAGCCTTAAGTATTACATAAAAATATATGTATTACGGTTAGATTTTTTCAATAAGTCATCAGTCGAGCATTATGAGGGTCATCGACGGCTTAAATTGTATTTAACTCATAAATTTGAGGAGTCCAGAATGATGCACTTATACTTAACTACATATGGTCATTGGTTGACCGATTTTGGCATATATAAGAACATAGCTATACATTTTTTTAATACAATTCTTATACCAAAACACCAAAAAATAATAATTTACCACTAAAATAAAATTTTAAATTTCTAGTTTGACTTTGCTTTTATTTTTTATTTAACTTTTAAATAGGATATATATATATATATATATATATATATATATATAATATGTTTAAATTGACAAACAAAAGAACTAAATTCATACTTCATGCCCATAAATATTTGATGAGTTGCGGATTATCTTTAATGTCGAGTTTTAAGAACCAAGTTTGGCCCACATTTGGACATATTACATGTGTTAAGTGATTGATCTATGGATGCAAAAATCTCAACATGTACAAGAAATAGCATAAATCATTTGTTGGAGGTTGTTGGATCAAAATCATCTTGCTAAACTTGGTGTGGACTTCTCTTAGCCTTCGTCTTCACGCCTTCGAGTCTTTTGGACTTTGTAAGTCGCTAGCTCCTCCTGGTCGTGAGTATTTGGCGAGGACCTGAGAAAATGGTGGGGATTGTACACTTGATTCCACTATGAATCTTAAGTCAGTATATTGATATAATTTGTAGAGAAAAACGTATGTAAAGAATGAAAACATCTTACTGTTTATAGAGATTTGGTGAACCGACTTATGTAGTGACTATCATTTTCTCTGATTGGTTGCTTTAGGGCGGTGGCCGCCTTTTATGACCAGAAGAGGAGTTCGGTGGCGAATCAGCTGGTGACAAGCAGGTTGCCACCTCACTTACCTTAGGAGAAAGGGTTTCCTCGTAGCAGGTGACAAGCAGGCCGCCACCTCAGTTTTACCTTAGGAGGAAGAGTTTCCTCTTAGCGGGTGACAAACATATCACCAACTTACCATTCTTTAAGAGTGAAGGTTTCTCTGTTAGTGGATGTCGTCGACTTTCGGTGTGTTGCATCTTGTCATGTCCTTGTCGACCTTTCGTCCTTTTTTCTTATGAAAGTTCTTTCATGTCGTCGACTTTTTGTCCCCGACATTTGAGGTCCTAACAGATGTGACTCAAATTTATAATATATTGGAATAAGAAGTTAAAACGTACCAGTTAAGTACCCTTAAAAAATTAACGGGTTTTAAATTAAAAAAGAATTAGTAAAAGTAGTAAAGATACAAAATGTCTAAAAATATAGTTTGTACCATATATTCTTTATTTAAAGTATAAGAATCAATTCGAATATATTTTTCAAATAAAAATGAAAATGTTATATTTAAAGTATAAGAATCAATTCATATTTTTCTTCAAATAAAAATGAATGTGCAAGTAGAAAACACTCATTAGGAATAAGGATATGGTACACTTTTTAAATTGATATAAACATGTTATTTATTATATAAATAAAATCATGCACTCTATAGTGGGTTTAAATTTAAATTTGTATATTGATAATTCAAATAAATGGTTAGATTCCGCTAGCACAAATAAACTCTATAACTCATATTTAAATTTATAAAATAAAGTTCAATAAAATATTTATTTGAACTTATGTTTTTTTTTAAACTACAAAAATTAAGTAAGTAAATATTATAACTAATAAAAAAAACATTTCATTATGTGCAGAAGTATAAACCAGTTACTTAGTATATAACTGTAAATGTGGTATGGTGGTAAACTCCAAACGGGTGAACTGCGTCTTGTAATTTTCTAGTTACTATTAGCTCTGCTCTACTTGCCCATATTGTAAATATTTTAAATATAATCACAATTAAGTACCAAACAAATTTTAAATCGCGTGTATCTGTTGCTGATCTGTTCTTTCGTTTTATGTTACAATAATAATAATAAAATAATTATTATTATTATTTAAATAAAAGGCTTATTGCATTTGCGTGCTTCGGAGATGATTATTAAATAAATAAATCAAATCACCTGAAGAGGAAATAATTATATGGAATTTGAAGAGGAACAAAAAAACTGTCCAAAAAAAAGAAGATACTTTTTTTAAAAAAGTATCTTATTTATGCAAATGCGGCAAATGCCTTTCTTTATAACAAATCTCCATTACTCTATGTTGCCTCTCTTGTCTGTGTGTGATCGATTACCACAGCAAGCTCTTCCGTTCGGCTGTCTAAAGAACTCATCTTTATCAGACCCCTGCGCCTGTTCTGCTTCCCATTCAGGAATCTGATCACTCTACACTATTCATTTCGCGGCGGTGGGCCGGCCATGTCTCTCCGCCACCCGTACAACAGCCGGTGCTCCATTTCCTGTCACTCAGGTACTCCCTCTTTCTAATTTGGGTTTTCTGTCCATTCACCGTTTACAATATTTGAGCAGAGGTCGGTGCTTGCTTTATTGCTTATCAGAGAATTCGGTTGTTGAATTTTTTGGATGATCATCGAACAAAGAGGGTGGAGCTCCATTAGGGTTAGATTAGAGAGCTTGAATTGCAAGGTTAAAGCGCTAATAATTGGCTGGATGGTAACTCAGTGGTTTTTCTGAAGCCAATGGAGTAGAAGTTGATAGTAATTCAGTGAAGTTTATCTTGGTGGTGTCTCAAATGAGCTTCTTCTGAAGCATTGGTTCATAAATTCTTCTGTGTTTGTTTTTTTTATGGGGAATTTAAGCTAGAACTGGGAGAAGGATGCCAGTTCTGTTGTTCTGAAATTCTCAAGATTTTTTTTTTCTCAAGAACAGAAAATGCTGTTTTTTGTGTAGCAATCAAATGATGTGGCGTAAAGAAATGCAGTTTGGCCTACCATTTAGATGATGTTAGTATGTTACTATTTGAAAAAAATGGCCATGAAAGTCAAAAGTGGTTGAGGGGGATAATTTGTTGGTGTTCCTTTTATTTTGGTTGATGGTCTCACTTAATGAGGCCCAGTCTTACTTTATAGTCATACAGAAAGAGATTATTTTTCCATTGATGCGTCCATTTGTATGACCCTCTGTCTAATTCTTGTGCTACCTTCTTTTCAGATAGAGCTAACTTCAACGGTAGAGTAAAACCCGATCAAAATCTGCCCAATGGCATTCTGGTGAGACTTATGCACTTTTGTTTGAACTTATTCATGTAGTTTTCTCTAGACTTTGAAATAATTGTTTTGCCATTCAACACTACTTTGCAGTTATACGACGAACAAAGTAAGGAACGAATCAAGAACATGTTCAATAAAGCCGACATTTCTGTTTCCATATCTTCATACGACACTGCATGGATGGCTATGACCCCTTCCAAAACTTCTCCTCAGACCACTCAGTTCCCTTCGTGTCTAAATTGGGTGTTAACTAATCAGCTCTCAGATGGTTCGTGGGGTCTTTATGATCACGATACATCCTTGATTAAAGATGCTCTCTCATCAACTCTGGCATGTGTTATTGCTCTTAAGCAATGGGGTGTTGGGGAACTACAGATTGCCAAGGGTAATTGATGTTCTTGATTTCTTTATCAAAATGGTAGTTGACAAAAATCGTATTTTTAATTTAATTCTTGAATTGCAGGTATGGAGTTTATTGCTTCAAAATCTGCTTTTGTATCCGATGATACTCTGCTTAAACCAATTGGATTCGATATCATCTTTCCTGCAATGGTTGAGAAAGCAGAAGCTTTGAACTTGACTATTCCATTACGACAAGAAGATTTGGATGTTTTGCTGAGGAGGAGAAATCTGGAACTTGCAACGTAAAATTGATTTGATTTTTCTTTTATTTTTCTGCAGAATAGGGTTCGTTCTTAATTCCGAGTGATATTAACAAGAAGTTCACCTTCCACATACTGTTTACAGATCCTCTATGGACTTCTCTGAGGGGAGGAAAGCTTACTTGTCTTATATATCTGAAGGAATGGGAAAGTACCAAGACTGGGAATTGGCAATGAAGCACCAAAGAAAAAACGGTTCATTGTTCAATTCACCATCAGCCACTGCAGCTGCTTTTTCACACCTTCAGAATACCGACTGTCTTCAATATCTCAACCTATTATTGGAGAAATTCGATGGTGCAGGTATTTCATTTGCAGGGATTTACAGTCTTTTTAAATACTGATTTTGGCCTAAAAGACATTGATTTGACATTTAATGGCTATGCTTTTGGTCAGTTCCTGCTGTTTATCCTCTGGCTATACACAATCGGTTGTGGATGGTCGAGAATCTTGAAAAGTTGGGTATAAACCATCATTTCAAGGAAGAAATTGAAAATGTGTTATATGAAACTTACAGGTAAATATAATCATCCCTTCAACTAGCTTTGCAATTGACCAAAAATAAAAAACTAGCTTCACAAAAAAAAACCTTATGTTTTTACCAAACAAACAGATATTGGCTTCAAGGGGATGAAGAGATATTTGAGGACACGACAACCTTTGCAATGGCATTCAGACTTCTAAGATCCCATGGATATGATGTCTCTTCAGGTCTACCACCATTTAACTTGACAATATTTTTTTTTTTTACCAAAAAAGAATTATTTTTCTTTTTGAAAATTACTAATAAAATACTGTTGTTTCGGATAGATTCATTAAGTCAATATGCGGAAGAGGATCATTTCCATGATACCCTCGAAGGATATCTTTCAGAGACAAGTCCAGTTTTAGAACTGTATAAGGCTTCAGAGATGATGATCGATAAAAAAGAAGTCATTTTGGAAGCAATCTATTCTTGGACCGGTCGTCTACTCAGAAAGAGACAGCTTGATCGTCTAAAAAATGCAAGCAAAGAGGTAGTTCTAAAAACAATTGTGTAGAATCAAATTTCATGGCATATTTTGAATTTTTTTCTTCATTTACATCTTCATCGGTTTAGGTGGAACATGTTTTAAAATTTCCTTATCGCGCTAATTTGGAGCGGGTGGCAAACAGGAGAAATATAGAGCATTACGACGAAGTTAATACAAGAATGTTAAAATCTGCAACGCGGTAAGCCTCAAACTATTTATTCTTCTTCCTTTCCAATTCTTTTTAAATTGTCCTCAATTTTCTTTTATTTAATAAATCCTTGTCCACTAGTTCTTACATTACCGGAAACAAAGATTTCCGCAATCTGGCTGTGGAAGAATTCAACAAATGCCAACTAGTAAACCAAGAGGAACTCAAATATCTTGGAAGGTGAATAAATTTCAACACTATATATAATTCATTTTAATATATATGGTGCATTGATTTTTTTTTTTATGGTCTTCAGATGGGTTGTGGAGAATAGGCTTGACAAATTAAAATTTGCAAGACAAAAGTTGGGTTATTGTTACTTCTCTGCTGCAGCCACCATTACAGATCCTAAACTATCAGAAGCTCGTATTTCCTGGGCCAAAAACGGTGTTTTGACAACAGTAGTTGATGATTTCTTCGATCTTGGAGGCTCGGAGGAAGAGCTTCATAATCTAATTCAATTAATCGAGAAGTTAGCTGCACATTTCCCTTAAGTTTACGTAGTTTAACATCTAAAAATTTAATATTTTTTGGCTAAGTTTTGATGGTTGCTATTGCTATGAATCTAATGGCAGGTGGAATGTAGATCTTGCAGCAGAATGCTGCTCAGAGAATGTTGAGATCATTTATTCAGCTCTTCGTAGTACGATCTGTGAGATTGGAGATAAAGCATTCGCCTTTCAAGGTCGAGATGTAACGCCTCATGTAATCGAAATTGTGAGTTGATAATAACTCGTTTTATCATCATCTGCCTTTTTGTTTTCATCATACTTACCCCTTATATGAGACAATTTGTTAAGGCGCATGTCTTATTCATAACACACAAAAAAAATCTCGACTTTATCCTTATGAAAATCTATTTCGGGTTTGATTATTAGATCAAGTTGTTGTCGCACTGCAGTGGTTAGATTTGTTGAGGTCCATGTTGAGAGAATCCGAGTGGACCAGAAACAAGTCGGTGCCAACAATGGACGAATACATGGCTAACGGGTTCATTTCATTCGCATTGGGGCCAATCGTGTTGCCAACCCTTTACCTTATTGGTCCTCAACTTTCCGAGGATGCAGCAAAAAGCCCCGGAATCAAGAATCTATATGAGCTCATGAGCACCAGTGGGCGTCTCCTAAATGATGTTCAGGGCTTCAAGGTAAATATGCATATAAAGTTACTGTTGAAGTTATAAATGTGTAAAACCATGCATTGAACTACCTATACAACAATTGTTTTTTAAAAAAAAATTGGGTAGCTCACTTTTGCTTGTTGTTGCACGAACTTTTTAGATGTTTGTACTACGCATCTCATATTTATTGTTGCAATCTAGTAATTAACTTTCTTTCTGTTGCTATTTACTACCCTCAGTTAAAAAAAAAAAAAGTTACTATTTACTAGATTGCAACAATAAAAAAATCGGATGTTTAATGCAAACATCTAAAAAGAGGTGCAACAATAAGCAAATGTGATGTATCAAAAGTAAAAGAAAAATAGTTGAATACAAACTGTATCTTGGTAAATGTTAGGTGCCCGAAACACTTTTAACCATATGGTTAAATGACCATTCTACCCTTAACTTAACTGGCTCTTTTCGTGTTGAATGACCAAATTACCCCTAGAGAACTAGTTTTTCTTGTTAATTGATTTTCCTAACAGAATTCATATATGAGTATAAAATCTAACCAAAATCGAATGAATGTTGCAGAGAGAATCCGATGAAGGGAAGCTGAATGCTGTGTCACTGAAGGTGATCCACAGCAATGGTGCAGTGGATGAAGAAGAGGCGATGGAGGTAATAAAGGGTATGATCAGCAGCAAGAGGAGGGAGCTTCTGAGGTGTGTTTTGGAAGAAGAGAAGGGCAGTGTTGTCATTCCAAGAGCCTGCAGAGACTTGTTCTGGAAAATGAGTACAGTTCTTAACTTCTTTTACTTGGAAGAAGACGGGTTTACCTCGCATAAGCTCGTCGATGTTGTAAAGGCATTGCTCGAGAAACCGATTGGTGTCGATGAAATGCTGCTTTCTACACAGTAGATTTTTTTGTTTCTAGTGGTATTGGTAATAAGTCAGTCTTTGAAGAAGTTGTATGGTCAGGTGATTTCATGCCTTATGGCTTTAATGAAGAAACTCACAGAATGTATTTATTTACCTCTGTTTGAAGTTTCTAGCAGTTTGATGATTAACCAATTTTTCTTAATTAATATAAAAAAACTTTGAACAAAGGGCGTTGCACCACCGACAGCGGTCGTCGTCTAGTGGTTAAATGCACTTACTATTATATGATTTAATTCTAAAGTCCAGGTTTGAAACTCTTAGAGCGTCACCTCGCAGTGATCAGATTAAAATATAAGGTCCTGCTTGACCTACGTACCACGTTAAACATATGAGGATGTGAGTAGAATTGGGCTTAACGGGCCAACATTTTAACAATATTAAATTGCCGATGATGCTATATTGAGTGGGCAGTGGCGGACGCAGGAATTTAATAATAGGGGACATTTTTATTTTTTTTTACATTGCATCGTAAACAAAATTATTTCTAATAAAATCATGATTGGAAATTTCATAAAATTATAACATATATTAAATTATAATGCATTACACGTTGACAATAAAAAACGGTTAATTATGAAATTGTTTCCTCACATTTCAGTATTAAGACTAACTGTTACTAACATTTTTTTTTAATAATTTGCTAATTTAGGTTACACTTTGTGGACAAATTTTTAGTTGATATTCTTTTCACATATTCTAACTCGGATTTAGCATTGTTTACAGTTTACCAGCTCATGTTTCCTTATATAGACAATTTTTAGCTCGTGTTTCACTTTGTAGACAATTTGCTATATACCAAATTTTCCATAAAGTGAAGTTTGAGTTAGCAAATTGTCCAAAAAAATTTAAATTAGCAAATTGTACACAAATCGAAACTTGAACTAGAAATTTGTCAAAAAACAACAGCTAACAATATATCTAAATGTTCGAATACGAGCTAGCAATTTAAAAAATTACTTTAATAAAAATAAAATAAGTTAGTCTATTAATTTAACTTAGTTATAAAATTGTTGATTATTGTAGTATTTTATTAAGTGTGTATATGTGTATATAAAATTAGAAAAAAGAATGGGGACATTTAGTCCCATCTAATGATGCTGCGTCCGCCCCTGTGAGTGGGGCTAGTGCATGCATGAATGTTTATTAAACTTGGTCGGAAAAAATCTAGATTGTGAGTAGGTGAGTCCCACCATTACATAGCTGGATGTGTTTAGGGTCGTTATTACTAATCAATTTATTTTCATGGAAAAAAGGGTGTTGATGTAGAGGGAGAAATTCATGCCGAAGTAACAAACGAAAGTGCAACAATCCCAGTGGCATTAACTTAATTTTATGAGGGAAATTATATTATAGAGCACTAATTTATAAACCCTAATTTATTATTTTCTAGAATCACAATTTGCATATCACTACATCGATCCAGGGTTATTTGTTGCATGCATGTAACATGTTTTTTTTTTGGATGAATTCAGTTAAATATAACTAACAAAGATAATGTGGCCGATGAAAGATGACCTGTCAAATGTTACTATTTTAATTCTAAAAAATGATAAAAAGAATATAAAATAAATCTAAAAATATGCAAACTCTATATAAATAAACAGAAAAATATGGTATTTTAATTAAGTTAAAATGTAACAAATAATAATATTTATGAAATTCCAAAAATGAGAAACAAATTGTCTAAAAAATGGTAAAAGTAATTTCTAAAAATGATAATTAATCTTTAAAAACGGTAAAGAAATTCTAAAATGGTAAAAATTCTTACAATGATACAAAAATTATAACTATGCAAATATTAATAAAATAAAATATTAGCATAAAAAATTAGAATAGAAAACTAAATTACTGTTGAAAAATAGGAAAACCAAATATGTATATTTATGAAATTTAGAAATAAGTTTTAATATACTAAATAACTTTTTAATCTAAAAAAGAATTAAAATTTCATTTTAAAAATAATAAAAGAAATATTAAAGAATCCCCTCAGTATCTTGTTTTTTACATAAAAATATACTTTTTTTTAATATTTTCACTATTATTTATTTTCAAAATTTTGAAGTAAAATAAAAAAAATTCGAAATATTTTTTCTTTAATTTTATTTTTCAAAATTTTGAAGTTAAATAATACATAACAAAAATTAAGAATTTTTGAAAACGTAGGTTTTGTTAATAGTTTTATCTAAAATCAACGTTTTAAAACATATTATATCTAAAACACACGCCCAAAAATATATATCTAAAAATATTTTCATATCACATATTTTTCATACTTTATTCTAAAGTAATTTCCTATAAATATTCAAATTACTAAAAGGACACCGAATTTCTCAATCTTTAATGTTGAGTGTATATAAACTTGAAATTTGTCTGCAACATAATTTATACAAATATATATCAAACCATATCATTGCTGTAATAATAAATAAATTAACTAAAGATAATTGCTTTATTAAATAGAATTCTGAAGATAAATACGATGACTTGCATAATCTTGTTGGACTTGGAGACTGCATTTTCTTTGTCTATGTACCAGTAATTCCTTAAAATGTGAAAAAAAGAGTGAAAAAAACATAGAAAGTTAACAACTGCCACATGTCAGTTAACAATTTGACATAAATTGGAAAGAGAATCATGTAATGCATTGCCATGTAGCAGTTGTTAACTTTCTATGGTTTTTTCAATTTTTTTTCACACTTTCTAGCAAAGCCCCTACCGAAATAATGCCGCCTCCTTATTCTTTTTCTTATTAATTATTATTATTTTCACACACAGCCACCATGACCATATGCCACCAATATAGATGCCGGTACTGTACTGGAGGCGGACAGTGTCTCTCCTCTCATGGCTCCACGAGCTTCTTTCCTCTCTCTTCTTCTTCTTCTGCTATCTGCTCGTCTGTCGTCGTCTACCGTATCCATCCTCCACCAAGGCTCCTCCCTCTCCGTCGACAATCCCGCCGACATACTAGTATCTCCCAACAACGAATTCTCCGCCGGATTCTTCCACGTCGGCGAAAATGCCTTCGCCTTCTCCATCTGGCACAGCCGCCCCGCCTGCTCCGGGGACTGCACCCCCGTCTGGATGGCTAACCGCGAGTTCCCCGTTAACGGCAAGCGCTCACAGCTGTCGCTGCAACACGACGGCGATCTAGTCCTGAAGGACGCTGGCGCGTCCATCGTGTGGTCGTCGAACACTGCGCCACAGTCTTCTCCTGTGAAGCTGCGGCTCAGTAACACGGGGAACCTTTTTATGAGCAACGCTAGTGGTTGGGTTCTTTGGCAGAGCTTCGATTGGCCGACGGATACGCTGCTACCGCTGCAGATGCTTACTAGATCTACCTCTCTCGTATCTTCAAGGAGCAGGTACGTTGTTTCATTGCCCACCATCTGTTCGACGAAATTACTTGTATCGATTTGTATCAAAGATCTGCAATCATCGTTGTCATTGTTCTTCGTTGCACACCACCTCTTGGACGAAATTCCTTGCGTCGATTTGGATCAAGGATCTGCAATCATCGTTGTCGTTGTTCTTCATTGCCCGCCACCTGTTCGATGAAATTCCTTGCATCGTCTTTTGCAATCATTATATTTTATACTAAATTTTGAAATCTGTGCAGGAGTAATTACTCAGCGGGATTCTATAAGCTCTATTTTGACAACGACAACGTCCTGCGCGTCCTCTACAACGGCCCAACCTTCTCCAGCCCCTTCTGGCCGTATCCATGGCTGCAGGCCTCCCAGTGGGGGCGATTCCTCTTCAACAGCAGCAAAGTCGCTCAGCTCGACACGTTAGGACACTTCTCTTCTTCCGACAAGTTCGAGTTTTTCTCCTCCGACTATGGCCTACCTCTACAGAGAAAGCTGACAATGGACCCTGACGGCAACCTCCGGCTCTACAGCCGCCATGAGGGTTCCAAAAACTGGTCAGTGACATGGCAAGCCATCCAAATCCCATGCTTCATCCACGGCGTCTGTGGGAATAACAGTCTCTGCAGCTACGATCCAGATCTTGGCCGGAGCTGCTCTTGTGTTCCCGGTTACAAGAGGATAGATCCAAACGACTGGTCAGTCGGCTGTGAACCTGCTTTCCAGCTCTCTAATGGCTGCAGCGCTGATGTCAGCTTTGTCAAGGTCCTCTACATGGATTTTTACGGCTACGATGGCAGCAGCACTTACAACACTACGTTGGAGAATTGCCAGAGCTTGTGCTCCGAAATGTGCAGTTGCAGGGGATTCCAGTACACTTGGTCGGACAACAAATTCGACTGCTACCTCAAGATTGAATTGCTAAACGGCCATAATCTTCCTAGTTTCAGTGGTGAATTCTATCTGAAAGTGAACAAATCGATGAATTTCACCCCAAATCAGCTCGAGAAGAGGGAGAAGTATACTTGCACGAGCCGAGCAGCTATAGAACTAAACAGACAGTACAGGTTACATAGCAACGATGGAGTTATGACCTTCATGCTGTATTTTGCCTCCATTGTTGGAGCCATCGAGCTTCTGGTTGTCTCTTTAGTTTGGTTCTTCTTCTTCAGGAACCAACACGATATAACTGCAGCAACCCATAGCTACTTCCTTGCAGCAACCGGGTTCCAGAGATTCACTTACTTGGACCTCAAGAAAGCCACCAAGAACTTCAGCCAAGAAATCGGCGCTGGAGCAGGAGGAACTGTCTACAAAGCAGTATTACCCGACAAACGAGTCGCGGCAGTGAAGCTCTTAAACCAATTAACGACCGGGGAAGCCGATTTCCTAGCCGAAGCAAGCACGATCGGTAAGCTCAACCACATGAACTTAATCGAAATGTGGGGTTACTGTGCAGAAGGCAAGCACCGCCTTTTAGTTTACGAATTCATGGAACACGGCTCTTTAGCTCAGAATCTATCCTCCCCGGAACTCAACTGGAAGAGGCGGTTCGATATTGCCGTTGGAACAGCAAAGGGTTTAGCTTACCTTCACGAGGAGTGCCTCGAGTGGGTTCTTCACTGCGATGTGAAACCCCAAAACATACTCGTCGACTCGAATTACCAACCGAAAGTGGCGGATTTCGGGATGTCAAAGCTGATGGATCGTGGGAATGGAATGAAAAATTCGGATTTCTCGAGGATAAGGGGGACGAGAGGTTATATGGCGCCGGAGTGGGTATCAAACCTACCGATTACATCGAAAGTCGATGTGTATAGCTACGGGATTGTGATGCTGGAGCTAGCGACTGGAGTGAGTCCTGCGGCGAATTTGCAGAGTGAAGGAGAAGATGTGAGGCTCGTGACGTGGGTGAGGAAGAAGATGAGGGAACCGAACGTTGTGGGGGTTAAGGAAATTGCGGATTCGAGATTGGAAGGGAAGTACGAAGAGAAGCAGATGGAGGTGTTGATTGAGGTTGCACTGAGGTGTGTGGCGGAAGATAGGGATGCAAGGCCTAATATGGGAGAGGTGGTTGAAATGCTTCTTCACCATGAAAATGGCCACTAGTTGCGTTGCTTCAGCAGCAGCAAAGCATGTAATATATACAGTATGTTAATTACTAGGTTTACCGTATAAGGATCTCGTGAGCAGTGTTATCAGAACCGGATCGGACCGGCGGTCCGACCGGGTTCGAACCGGAACCGGTACCTTCAACGGTCCGGTTCAAGCAAATCCGGAGGATGTAAGTGAACCCGGTTCATTAACTGGTTTTTTGGAGAACCGGCCGGTTCTGAGCAAACCGGGCGGTTCTCCGGTTCAGATTTTAAAAAATCAAAAAAAAAAAAAAAAAAAAACTGAAACCCTACATTCTGAGGAAAACGCAACCGCAACTCATGAATCCACAGCAACCTCATTCTCCAACTCCCAGATGACGACGATTCGCCCCATTCTTGGTGTCATGAACCTTACCTTCGGCGGCACCTTCGTCCTCATCACCTCCACCGCGATTGTCGGCCTTATCCTGATCGCCATCCACTGCGATGTCGTGAACCAAGCTCGGTGGCTGCAGGCTCACCCTATCCTCGATTCAACTCGCCGGAACTCGCTACAGAATCAAAACGTTATAACTTAAAATGTAATTGGTGGTCTCTGTGGAAGAGAAAAGCTGTAGAGATGGATAGATTGGGGGGAAGGAATGGAGGTAGAGGAGAGGGTAAGGCTAGGAATGGAGGTAGAGGAGAGGGTAAGGCTAGAAACGGAGGGGGGAGGGGTGGGGAAGTAGAGGGAGAGAGAGAACACGGTGGGAGAGAGAGAGAGATAGGAGAGAGAGAGAGAACATTAAGGAAAGTTTCTCACGGTGGGAGAGAGAGAACATTAAGGAAAGGGGAGAGGGTGATTGAGGGAAAAAGGGGAGGTAGGTGTAAGCAATCGAACCGGGTTCGAACCGGTGAACCGGGAACCGGTCGCCTAGCCGGTTCGATGCCCGATCCGGTTCTGATAACACTGTTCGTGAGAGTCCAACTCATCGACCAGACCATGTAAGCTTTCTCAATGGCTAAGAATCTTACTTCAGTGTCAAATTTTTGTAATTGTTAAATATAGTTGTATATTATGTAATTATGATTTTCCTAGTTTAGCTTGTTTCTAAGTTTAGCTAATTGTATTCACTAGGGGTGAAACTAAAATTCGGTTGGTCCTAAAAATCGGTGAAAACCGAATCGGTCCGGATCGAAAAAACTGAATCTGAAATATTTGGTTTGGTTTTTGGTCGAATTTTTTTTACTCTAATTCGGTTTTTCGGTCCGGTTCGGACTTTGAATTTCGAGAACCTCGGGGACCGAACCGATCGTTATACTAATTAAATATATACAATATATATTATATTAGTTGATATTTATTAATATAATTTATTAGTTAGGTTAATATAAGTTGTAAAGATTAACTTATGAAGATTGTTTTTTCTACTTTTAATTTATAATTTATTTAATTATATTAATTGACGTTTTTTTTTCATTTCCATTTGATATAGTCTATGAAAAATACGAGAATTTTAAATGGTAATTATTAATTTCGGATTTTCGATTTAAATCGAAAACCGAACCGAAAAAACCGTACAACTAATGGACGAATTATTTTTCCTCACACGGTTTTTTGGTCGGGTATTTTAAGAAAAAAAACTTGACATAAAATATAGGTATCTGACCGAAACTAGCAAAAAACCGGTCTGACCGGTCCTGTTTCACCCCTAGTATTCACCATATATTCATGTAATATCGTTAGATGAATATACTAAATTTACCAAATTATTTCATGGTTTGAGAGCCTCAATTCCCTGCTTCTGTTTGGTACTCGAAATTATCCCTTTGCTCATCATTTCGTGTCCAGCGTCTCTGTCAAACCACCGGCAGTAGCTCGCTCACTGGCAATCCTGTACGATGCATGTTGCTGCCCATTGGTGGTGCGTCAATCTGTTCTGCTATGTCAATCTGACCGCTGTTGATCTGATATGATATGTTTGTGTCCGCTATTGTTCTGCCACCGGAGCCCCCCGCCGTTGGAGACCCCTGCCGCTGCTCAGTTCGTGCATCTGTTCCCTCAGTTGATTGTTGCGTCTGTTTTATGGGCTACCTCCCCGTGCGTCTGTTTGCTCAATTGATTGTGGTGTCTACTTGCTGGGTACCTCTTGATTACGTTGATTTGTTACTGATCCGTTCCGGTTGCTGCTGATCCGGTCTGATGTTGCTGATCCGGTCTGATGCTACTGATCCGGGATGTTACTAATCCGACCTGATTGCTGCTGATCCAGTTTGTTCTGCTGATTCCTGAAGTTTTATATTCATTTCAGATACTGGTCTGTTTCTAATTTGTTTTCAGTTGCTGCTACTCGTTTCTGCTTTGATTCTTATTTGTTGTTGGTTCTACTATTTAGATATCTATTCCATTTTGTCCTAATGAAGAACTCAGCGGTAATGCCAAAATCTTTCATGGGTAAGATCACGTGTCAGTCAAGTCTTGATAAATCAGTTGGCAGAAATATTAATGCAGATGAAGTTACTACGATTGTTCAGCGACTTACGCAGTTGGGCTTCTCTCGTGTCAACATGACACCTCAGTTGCGAACTCCTAGGACTATTATTGGTCTCTCAGAATTGACTTCCAACTGTTTATTAGCATCAAAATCATTATGGATTGTTGATTCAGGTGCTACTGATCACATGACTGATTACAAGAGTTTACTGTCAGGACTTACCACTACACACAACCACCTAACCAAATAGCCAATGGTACTACCTGTAATATAGAAGGAACATGATACACTCAGATTTCACCACATATATCTTTATCATCTGTCTTATATGTTCCTTCTTTTCCTGAAAATCTTTTGCTCAATTACCTTCACTTCAACTAAATGCATCATTCAGGAATTGGGGACTAACAAGTTGATTGGCACTGCATATAAGCACAAAGGTCTGCATTACCTGGAAAGCTTACCTCAACAAGTTGCGTACACGAGCACTAATAGTGCTGAGGAGGTTCATTATCCGTTGGGGCATCCATCTCTACAGGTTCTAAAACAATATGTCCTGAATTTCATTCCGTTTCTGAATTACTTTGTGAGTCATGCATCCAGGGCAAGCATATATGTGCTTCTCATTCACCTAGGATCACTCAATAGACTGTTTGTATCTTTGATTTAGTGCATTCAGATGTCTGGGGTCCTTACCCAGTTACAACTATCTCATATTTTCGTTACTTCGTCACTTTTTTTATTATTTCTATCGTGCAACTTGGATGTTTTTATATCAAATCTAGACCAGAGGTGTTTGCAAAATTTATGACGTTTTGTTCTTTTGTGAAAAATCAGTTTGGCACCACCATCAAAACACTTCGTAGTGACAATGCAAAAGAATATTTCACAAAAGAATTTGTTCAATATATGAGTGATACTGGCATCATCCACGAATCATCTTGTGCGTATACACCTCAACAAAATAGAGTGGCTGAACGAAAGAACATACACATACTTGAGGTGACTCGTACTATAATGATACATGACCATGTACCTCATAGTTTCTGGGCTGATGCAGTTCTAACTGCATGTTATCTGATAAACCGTATGTCATTCTCCGTTCTTGATGGTGCAATACCATACAATGTCCTATTTACGTATGCACCTTTGTTCCCGGTTTCACTGAAAATCTTTGGTTGTACTTGTTATGTGTACAACAATCGACCAAGCCGTACAAAACTTGATCCAAAGCTTGTTCGTTGTATTTTTGTTGGCTATTCAGGAACCTAGAAAGGTTATCGTTGTTATAGCCCCACTCTTAGGAGATGTTTTGTCTCATATGATGTTGTTTTTATGGAGCCTGTACCGTTTTTCTTAAATCTGAACAAAACTTGTCTAGTACTTCTCCACCTATCATGATTGTTTTGACATATCCTGAAGTTCAAGTCCTCTCTTCTTCACTCGAGACTGATAATGCACCTCTTACGCCTCCTATTACTCAGGTATATACTCGAGGGGATAAGTCTCTTCCTGATAATACTAACTCTGTTCAGACCATGTAGGACCATGAGACTCGTGCTGCACCCGATCCAATAGCTGAACTCTCACCTGAATCTCAACCATCTCCTACACAACAAGTTGATCACACACCAACTCCCAGAACTGGCTCTACCTCTGATATTGACCTTCACATTTCCCTTCGAAAAGGCTCTGTCATTGCCATAGTACCAGTATCCTCTAGATAGCTTCTGTTCCTATGCAGCCTTATCTACATATCATCGTGCATATACAACCAGTCTTGACAGTTACTATGTTCCTAGAAATGTGACAGAAGCTCTGGCCAATCCAATGTGGTTTAGTGCTATGCATGAGGAACTGTTAGCTCTCTGGAACAATTAGACATGGGATATTTTTCATCTTTCTCCTGGCAAAAAGGCAGTCGGTTGCAAATGGGTCTTTACGATCAAGGTTCATCTCGATGGGTCGTTGCATCGTCTCAAATATCACTTAGTTGTGTAGGGATACTCTCAGGAATATGACATTGATTATGATGAGACATTTTCTCATGTTCCTAAAATTGCATATGTTCGGATCTGTCTTTCTCTAGCTGCCATCCGCCACTGGCCACTGCACCAATTGGATATCAAGAACGCATTTCTCAATGGCATTCTTGATGAGGAGGTTTACATGACTCAGCCACCTAGGTTCGTTGTTCAGGAGGAGTCTTCCAAAGTCTGTCGTTTGCGTAAATTTCTATATGGTCTGAAGCAATCCCCCAAAGCTTGGAACGGGCGTTTCTCCAAAGTACTTAATCAGTTTGGCATGACCAAAAGTACTAATGACCATTGCGTCTTTTATAGACACTTGGAAGGGAAGACAATCATCCTAGTCGCATATATTAATGATTTGATTATCACCATTGATGATGTCGAGGGGATTTCGGCACTGAAGAAGTTTTTGAGTAAGAAATGTCAGATAACGGACATTGGTAAACTCAAGTACTTTCTTAGCATTGAAGTATATCACGATCTCCTGCTAAGTTACTTATTTTTCAGAGGAAATTTGTCATTGATATGCTTTCCGAGTGCGAGTTGCTTGGATGCAAACCTGTTGATTCACCGATGGTTATTGAGACCAAGCTCATGCCTGATGATGGAGTACCCCTACGTGATCTTGAAAAATATCAAAAATTGGCCGGGAAGCTAAATTATCTGACAATTACCCGATCGTACATTTCTTATCCAGTGAGTGTAGTGAGCCAATTCATGTCAGCTCCGCACACGACACACTGTGATGCAGCTATTCGGATCCTTAGATATCTCAAGGGTCTTCGGGGAAATGAATTGTATACTTTAATCAGGGACATAATAGGATCGTGGCATTCACTGATATTGATTGGGCGGGTTGTCCTACTACACGAAGGCCAACTACTGGATAATGTGTCTTCTTTGGTGGTAACCTTATATCATGGAAGAGTAAGAAGCAAACAGTTGTATCTCGATCCAGTGCAAAGTCAGAATATCGTGCAATGGCAATCACAGCTTGCGAGCCTGTCTGGACGAAGCGGTTAATAAGCGAGTTGGGTGTTTTCCAGGAAGATTTGATGAGACTACACTATGACAACCAATCTGTCATGCATATTGCCAAGAATCAAGTCTTTCACGAGAGGACCAAGCATATTGAGGTGGATTGTCACCTAATTCGAGATCTTGTGATGGGAACATACACCTGCCCCTCATATATCTAACTCATTCACATTCGGACAGATCACCAGCCTGCAGACATTCTAACCATGCCTCTTCGCAAAACTTCAGTAATACAATATGTGACAAGTTGGGCATGTTCGACATATACGCTACAACTTGAGTAGGAGTATTAAATATAGTTGTTTATTATGTAATTATATTTTTTCCTAATTTAGCTTGTTTCCTAGTTTAGCTGATTGTATTAATTATATATTCATATATTATCATTGAGATGAATATACTGAATTTACTAAATTATTTCAGTAATACTAACAACGTTTTCGTTTTGGTCTAAAATAAATATGTATCATTTTGTGTTGGTGTCTTCAATGCAACACCAATAACTCGAGGCCAATAGTATCGGCGCATATTTGATTTGTACAAATGGAAATTTATTTATTCTAAAGTGGAAGAGGTATTTTTAGGGAAATATCCTGATAGCCCTTGAAACCAGTGTTATCAGAACCGGACCGAACTGGCGGTCCGACCGGGTTCGAACCCGAATCGGAGCCCTCAACGGTCCGGTTCGAGAAAATCCGGCGAATGTAAGCAAACCCGGTTAGGATGGCCAATTTTCAACGAACCGTCCGGTTCTGATCGTACCGGCCGATTCAGACTTATTCTTTAAAAAAAATTAGGGTTTTTAGATACTTACCTGATCGATCTGGTCCTGCCGCCCTGGAGCTGGAGCGCTGCAACAAGAGAATAGAGACAAAGGAGTTATACGGCGGGGACGAAGCTTTCTGGAGATTATCCTTCAGGAAGGAGAAAGTATAAAGTGGGTATGAAGAAGAAGAAGATGATGATGACAAGAGAGAAGCATTCACGGAGATGGTGTATGGTATTCAAAGGATGAAGGAACTGCATAAAATTACTACTTCAGACTCTCAGAGAGACTGAAAGAAAGAGAATTCAAGACTCTGACACCTAGAAGGAAGATATTGATCAAGTCTTCTTCTCCTTCATTGACATCAAGAAGAAGAAGAAGAAGAAGAAGAAGAAGAAGAAGATTACGTATTTTTTGGAGGTGGTGAATTATGTGATTCTGGAGATGAAAGGAGGAAGTGTGTTTACATAAACAGATGATCTCCTAAGAGAAGAGGAAGAAGAAGAAGAAGAAGATTATGTATTTTGTGGAGGTGGTGAATTATGTGATTCTGGAGATGAAAGGAGGAAGTGTGTTTACGTAAACAGATGATCTCCTAAGAGAAGAGGCAAGAAGCAGGGGATTAGTTGCAGAGTGAGATCAGTTGTGTCACCCAGAGTTGGTAAAGCAGCCGAGGTTGTTAATAGCAGAAAAAAAAAAAGTTACTAATTCGGTTGGACCGTGTTCGAACCGGGTCAAACCGTCCGAACCGGGAACTGGTGGCCTGGCCGGTTCGACCTCCGGTCCGGTCCTGACAACACTGTTTGAAACATTTCACTGATTTATTTAAAGCAACTATTGAGACTTAGAGAAGAAGAAATAACGACCAAGCAACGATATTTTGAGCTACATCCCAATACCAAATATAATATTAGTCAGGAGTAGGGCCGGCAATGGTGCGGGAAAATCAAATAACCATGGTTATTCGCACCATTTACCGCAATGGTTAACCGCACCATTTACCGCAATGGTTAACCGCACCATTGTGGTGAGGTGCGGTTATGGTGATGAGTTTTGTACCCATAGTGGTTATGATTATGGTATTGAATCTATAACCGCGGTTATAACCATCACCGCTATATATATATATATAAGGGTTAAGAACCTATGAAAGGTCTGAACTATCACCCATGTTAACGGGAGAGATCTGAAATTTAAAAAGTTAATAACAGAGGTCTGAAATTTCTGTTTTGTTGATAACAGCGGTCTCCGTTAGTTTTTTCCGTTAAAACTAACGGAAATTGGTCACATGCCAAGCATGTGACCGGAAATAAAATAAATTTCCAAAAATGCCCTTCTATCAAGTGTGCCCCTCACATGCTTGGAGTGAAAAGACCAAAATGCCCTTGAAACCACCACGGTACTCCGGCGACCACCAATCGTACTCCGGCGACCACCACTGTACTCCGGCGACCACCACCGTACTCCGGCGACCACCACCAAGGCTCCGATTGGGCCAAAATCGGAGCCACCGGCCCCGATTGGGCTCCGATCGGAGCCACCGGCCCCGATTGGACTCCGATCGGAGCTTTTTTGGCCCCGATCGGAGCTTTTTTGCTGAGGTGGTGGCCGGAGTCGGGTCGCCGGAGTCGAGTTGGTGGTCGTCGGAGTCGAGGTGGTGGTCGCCGGAGTCGGGTGGTGGTTGCCGGAGTCGGGTGGCGGTGGCCGGAGTTGGGTGGTTTTAATTTGACTTTAGGGGTAAAATTGTCATTTCACATTTCCTTAAATAAGATATTAAATAAAACAAAATATTAAAGGGGCAAAAATGTGGAAAATTTATGAAATTTCCCCTCTGTGATGTTGGAATATGAAAAATGCCCCTCGGAAGAGGGCAATTACGAGAATGCCCCGTCCCGCTGATAATATCAGCGGGACGGTCAGCGGGACATGACCTGTCCCGCTGACTGCCACGCGGGATGATCTGTCATCCCGCGTGGCTCCTGTCCCGCTGGTAATACCAGCGGGACGAGGAACCCGACAATACGGGTTCCCCTAGGCGCAGGCGCTGTCCCATGCGCGCCTGCGCCTAGGGGAACCCGTTTTGTCGGGTTCCCCGTCCCGTTGGTATTACCAGCGGGACAGGACGGCTGATTTCGGGAAAAGAAACCAGCCGCCCCTTCCCCCTCCCATTATACCCTAACCCTAATTTTTGTCCACCCATCTTCTTCCCTTCTCCTCCTATTTTCTATAAGAACCCCATTTCTGTACCTTAGTAAAAATATAATTCTCTCATCATTTTACTTATAAAAAGAGTTATATTTTCAATCTTAAATTTTCAAGGGGAATGGCTTACCATGGTGAAGGCAGTTCTTCCGGTTCAAGAAGAAGGATGAGTTTTGGCAAGGAACTAGGAGATAATACCGTGCTCTACATGAATAACGTACACAGGGCTAGTTTTGTCCACACGGACACGGTAAATTTTTTATTTTCTCTGTAAATATAAATGTTTATATTGATACATAGATTAAATTAGATTGCGTAAATAGAGTACAATGCCAAATAAATATGTTATTGATACGAAAGTAGATGTTTTTTTTTTTGTTCGAAATAAAAGTATTTTTATAATTTTGAAATAAAAAAAAATTGAAAATCGAAATTTAAAAAGAAGAAATTACTGAGTTTTGTTTTTAAATTTTGAAATTTGACAATTTCTTTATAAATGTCCAATTTAAAATTAGAAATCATAAATTAAAATTAATGTGCTTTAAAATGTAGAAAATTATTTTTGAAATTTTAGACTATTAATTAAAATTTTAATTAGAAATTTAAATAACAAATCAGCGATTTTAGATCTTTTGAAATTGTTGTCGAAATTATGTAAAAACAATTTCCAAATTGAAAAAAAAAAAATGTTCATTATTGTCTTCCGGTTCCAATTAATGTGTTATTAAATGTTAACCGTAATTACGAAATTTAATAGTTTTTTTTTTAATTTCTTATTTAAATACAAAATATAAAAAATAAAAAATATTTGGTTTTCCAATTTCGAAATTATATTAGAAGTTAAAAAAAATTCAAATTAAAAAAAATCAAACTGGTAAATAGAGATTAGACAGTTTTTTTAATATGCATATTAAAAAATAAAATAAAAATAGAAATTAAGGTGCTATTAAATTTTGAAATTAATTACGAATTTTCATGGTTTCTTTTTAATTTCTTATTAAATACGGAAAAAAAAGTTAAAATTATTGGGTTTTCAAATGTTCAAATTATTCTAGAAATAGTAAAACAATATATTTCAAATTTAAAAAAAAACATTATTGAAAAATAGAGATTAAACATTATTTTTTAAATTTAAAATAGATATTACTGTGCTATTAAGTGTTGACAAAATTTACGAAATTTTTGAAAGTTTTTAATTTAAAATGTCGAATTTATATCGTTTTCAAATAGGGTTTCTAAATAACTGTAGAAATAATAAAAAAAACTAACTCTCAAATAAAATTAAAAACAGGATTTAAAAATAGAGATTAGATTAGACGTTTTTTTTTTTTACATTTCGAATATAAAAACATAAATTAGAGTGTTATAATATATTAAAAGTATTTCTGAAATTTGATAGTATTTTTAAATATTGATTTTAAATAGAGAAATTAGAATTAGGAAAAATAGATATTGGACATTATTGAAGAAATATTTTTACATTGAAAATACTTTGAAAAACAAATTGACGAATTAATTATTTTGAACTAATAACAAATAATTTCATGTTGATAGATCGAGACTCCGTGGCCCGAGTCACACTTTAGGTGTGCAAAATTGTGGGAGATAGACGCACGAACTGCGGGGTTCGTCAACCGGGCGGGCTTTCTTGATGCAGGATTGACATCTCGTATTGAGGTAGATGTTGGAATGATGCATGCTTTAGCGGAGAGGTGGCGACCAGAAACCCACAGTTTTCATCTTCCTACAGGTGAAATGACGATTACTCTGAAGGATGTGGCGATGATCTTGGGGTTAAGGATCGATGGTCCGCCGATATCAGACCATTACAAAGATGGAATTGTATTAATCCCGAAGTTTCAGTTGCGGGATTTATGAAAAATCACACTCTAGCTCTTTTCCAGCGTTTCTTTGGTGGACAACCCCCTGCCGACGAATTAATCAAAGGGACGTGTGATCTCAAGTGCAGCTGGTTGAAGACAACTTTCTTGAAAGAAAAAAAACATCCTCAGTTCGAAACAGACGATGATGAAGAAGCAGAAAAGAGAGCAAGGACGTATATATTGTGTCTCTTAGGGACAGTTCTATTCGCAGACTCCAACGGATCGTTGGTGCCACTGCAATATTTATATTTTCTCGAAGATCTGGACGCGTGCAGTCAATACAGTTGGGGTTCTGCTGTATTGAGCCACTTGTACAGGGGATTGTGCAAGTGGACTTGTAAAAAGTCAGTGACCAACATCGGCGGTTGTGGTGTGCTAGTACAGGTATTGAAAATGCATTATTAATATTATTAATTACTTATATTATGTAATGTCATTTATCTCATATATAGGTGTGGTGTTGGACGTATCTCGCGCTTGGTAGACCCACGTGCTTTGGTCATGTTGAGGCTGATCGTGCTGTCGGTTGTTGGTGGAGAGAGAAAAGGAGTTCAAAGAAAACTGTCCAATCTCGTACTAGGTGGTTTTACCGAGATGAACTTAAGATATTGAAGAAATCTGTGGTATTAAACTTAAATAATCGATCATTAGAATGCCATATTATATTTATAGTTAATATGTTGACTCTAATATTGTTATAACACAGGTTACTTGGAACCCATGGACCGCGGAAGTTGCATCAATAATGCCACAAATTGCCAGAGAAGGTTGGGACTTGGCCTACTTACAACTACCTCTGATCCACTTTAGCTCTGTGGAATATCAACTGCCACAACGAGTGTATAAGCAGTTAGGCTTTGGATTTTATATCCCCGAGGTGTTCCCTGATCGACAATTATGGGATCGCCTCCACTCGTGTGCCCAATGGCAGAAGTCACCACCAATACCGTTGCATGTTACCCATGAGGAGTACATATTATTGTGGAACAACCGCAATGATCGTGATATATTTCCTATCCCTGAGCCCGAATGTGTGAGGTCGAAAGAATATTTCAAGTGGTATCGTCGTATTACAACTTATTTAGCTAAAGATCACCCAGAAGTTGAAGTTGAAGCTGAAGAAGAAGTTGAAGAACAACGACCATTGCATGTTCGCCCTTCGCAGGGTTATCTCGGTCAACACGGTGACATGATAAGCTACATGGTAAGACAAAATAAATATATCTTTATAAGTCTACAATTAAGTCATTCGAATAACCACTATTACGTGAATTGTTGAACAGGCGCGTGGCTATAGTCTCATGTATAAACAGATAAGAAAATTGATGCATGATAATGGCCCTCCTAAGGAGCGTTATAAAAAAATGATGGACATAACAACTCATTGCTTGACTGTTTCTGGGCAACATGACATGCTCAATATACTTGAAGATAGAGAGATGTCTGACTGTAGCATCGAGGAGGAACGTGAGGACGCACAAGAAATAGATATACCTGATTCCCAACCTCCAATGGCTACTCAGTTTTCACAACCAGGATTTGTACAAGATAGGTTCGCCATGTCACAGTCTTCAAGGCCCGGCCCATTTCCTGGGCCTTATCCACCACCAGCCGGGCCTTATCCAACACCAGTCGGTCCTTATCCACCACTGCGTGGGTCTATTTCTTCACCGGCTGGGCCTCTCCAAGCACCGTCTGGGCAATTCCCACCTTCTTATTACGACTATTACAACCCGTATATTGGGTATCAACCACCTCCCGGTGGGGGGAACTAAACGTTATTGTAATGTTATTTTGACATTTCTTTTTGGATGATTGAAACACAAGAATGTTTTTTTTTTTTTTTTTTTTGCGATAGACGTTTTGTGATAATATTATATTTTCTACTGACCAAATATTAATGTAGTTACTAGTTAGTTCACGGTTAGATTAGGTAAGTAATGAACTAAGATTTATCACTTATTATCTATATTATGTGACCATACAAAATTTGTCATAAAAATATATTAGCATAAATATATAACATAGGAAAAACAGTTTTTCTGACCGTATAAAATATTATAAGATTTATTTAAGTAATAGTCAAACACATTGCAAAAATAACACAAATTAGCAACATATAGAATTCAGAATTTTAAAACAAGTTCATTACAATACCAAGATTTAAAGTTACATTTAAAATAGAGAAATACAAATGATAACATTACAACAATAGCTTCATACATCATCATCAGCTGGTGGTTCGACTACCCGTAGTGGACAGTTTCTCCTATTGTGTCCTTCAGTTTTACAGATACTGCACTTTCTCTTCTTGCCGGGTTCGCGCTCATCCATCTCGTTTGTCAACCTTTTATTATTACGTCCCTTCTGAGAGACCATCATGGCTGGATCAACAACAACGGTGGGCCCCGTCCAGGGCGGCCATTCATCTATGTCAGGGAGTGGGTGAAATGGATAAGAATACGTGAGCTTATAGTTTGCTATCCTGAAATGACCATTAACACCATCGTAGTAACTTGTATTCGCCGCTCGGTAAGCGCACACGGCGTGTCTGCACGGTCGGCGATACAACTTCCACTCTCCGCAGGTACATTGTTTTGTCGTTATGTTTACAAACTTAGCTTCACAACCTTGAGCAGAAACTTGGTACTCTACGCCTTGGTGATATGTCTTAGCAGTGAAGTTCCTGGACGCCTCCTCAGCTTTTTCTAGAAAAAGTCTAACATTCTCAAGATAGAAATGTCCTTGAGAAATTTGCGTGTTCACTTTCTTCGTCCAGTCCACCCAATAGGTATTCATTCGTTCGAATGACATTATAAGGATCGCAGTGATAGGTAAGGACCTTGCATTCTTCAACACATTGTTGAAGCACTCAGACTGATTCGTTGTCATGTTCCCGTACCTCCAACCCTCGTCATGCGATAGAGACCTCGTACTAAATTCACCACAACTTTCCAGGAACGGTCTGTACTTTCCGTTATCGGCTTCATACCATTGGGCATACAATTTTTCAAACAACTTCTTCGAGGGAGTCCAAACCATATCGCCGAATTTTCGCTTCAGCTTCGCGTCCTTAAACTTGGTATTGAAGTTGCTCAACAAATGACGAGCACAGTATCGGTGGACACCTTTGTCTTCTTGCACGTACACTTGTTTGACCGCCTTTAATATACTGATGTGACGATCAGATATGATGCATACCTTACGTCGATCACACGTTACATGTGCGCGTAGTTGCTCTAAAAACCATATCCACGTCTCGTCACGCTCTTTGTCACACAAACAGAAGGCCAACGGTACGATTTGGTTATTAGCATCGTATGCCACAGCCACAAGAAGTTTGCCTGTGTACTTGCCGTATAAATGTGTGCCATCAATGCTAATTAACGGTCTGCAGTGTTTGAAAGCCGATATTGAAGGCCCGAAAGCCCAAAACCATTTGTCGAATGTCGTTTCTCCATCAGCTTGATTTCTCACCGTCTTGAATTCAAACCGGTAAACCGTACCGGGATTGTAATACGCTATTGCGACCATATGAGGTGGAAATATCTAGAAAGCCTCTTCGTGAGTTCCGTATATCCTCTCAATGACATGACATTTGGCGTACCAAACTTTCTGGTAAGTTGGCCAAACTTTGTATTCTTGTTTTACAATTCCGCGTAAATCAACAATCGTTATGGCGTTGTTATTTTTAACAAACGGATAAAACAAATCTTCCATTAAGCGACTGTCAAGTAGCCTGTTCTGGGTGACTGTAGTACGGTTTACACATGAATGTGGTGGGCCCACACTTGTGATCTCCCAACATCCCAACTTTTGTTTGGAACAACGAAGTGACCAAGAACATGTATCGTGTGTGCAACAGTACACTATTCGCGTAGTGTCTGATTTCTTCCGTTTTTGCTTCACGCCCATGCCTGATGTGCCACCTTTTCACCGTCCTTTGGAATTCAGCTTTGTCGACATACGTATTTTGAACAACAAAATCATCCACATCTTCGATCGATTGCCCGCCATGCCTACTCCAATCACTTGAGTCCAATCCACACTGCCAGTCACCGGAAGTCCAGTCCTCTTGACATTCAACTTGTTTCCATCGTTCACGAGATTCTACTAGAGCAGGAGACTCATCTTCAATGTAAATTTCTTCTTCTTGCATGTCCTCCTCTCCGCGCACATCGTCTTCTTCTTGATTTTCGACAACCTCGCCTACATCTGCATCTTGTTCTACACCATCAACGTTGCTACATTCTCCTTCTTGCACGTCGTTGCTGCAGTCTCCATCAGGTCTGGCGCTCCTGTAAAGTCTTTCAATTATGGTGTTCGTGCAATCTGGATCAGGTATTGAGGTGCTGCATTCTCCATCAGTGGGAGCTCCGCCCATTAATCCTAGTTGTAACATATGACGGGACAGATCATACCCACCATACTCTTCTACATCGTCATCCACTCCAGCTCTAGGAACGACAACGATCTCCACCGGGGACTGGTAGCTGGACATAATACTTCCCCACATTTCGAATGTGGTGATTGCATTCCACCCATCCCGTAAAACGATCCCAAGAAGAGGCCTTGATATACCGCAGAGTCGCATTGCATGGATTTTTGCATCGCGAAATGTAATACCGCGATGACATTGTAGCTCAACATATGTACCGCCGCGTATATGAATATGCCAGCTATTAATGACCTCGACGTCATAGCGAAACAAAATGTAAAACATTTTCCTATATGTAGAATATAAACCGAATTAGAAGCTCGTATAAATTCTACGGCACTCTAAATTCAGATCCGTTTGCAGAAGTGGACTTCCCTAATAACTAATAATTTGTACTAATTTTTTCAATTTTTTCTAAAAATTCGACATTTTGCACGAACACTGCGTTTTAGGGGGGATGAACACTGTTCGGTGCTGAAAACCTAAATTTTGAAATTCTCAAAAAAAAATTGAAAAATTTACATACTGTTAATTGTATAATAAATTCAATAATTCTCGAGTTTCATTGCATTTGTAGTTGTAAATAAACGGTAGTCCTAAATCAAATTTCAGACGTTAATTTGTGTTTTTTTTAAAGAATTAGAAGCTCGTATAAATTCTACGGCACTCTAAATTCATATCCGTTTGCAGAAGTGGACTTCCCTAATAACTAATAATTTGTACTAATTTTTTTAATTTTTTCTAAAATTCGACATTTTGCCCGAACACTGCGTTTTAGGGGGGATGAACACCGTTCGGTGCTGAAAACCTAAATTTTGGAATTCTCAAAAAAAAATTGAAAAATTTACATACTGTTAATTGTATAATAAATTCAATAATTCTCGAGTTTCATTGCATTTGTAGTTGTAAATAAACGGTAGTCCTAAATCAAATTTCAGACGTTAATTTGTGTGTTTTTTTTTTTAAAGAATTAGAAGCTCGTATAAATTCTACGGCACTCTAAATTCAGATCCGTTTGCAGAAGTGGACTTCCCTAATAACTAATAATTTGTACTAATTTTTTCTAAAAATTCGACATTTGGCCCGAACACTGCGTTTTAGGGGGGATGAACACCGTTCGGTGCTGAAAACCTAAATTTTGAAATTCTCAAAAAAATTTTGAAAAATTTACATACTGTTAATTGTATAATAAATTCAACAATTCTCGAATTTCATTGCATTTGTAGTTGTAAATAAACGGTAGTCCTAAATCAAATTTCAGACGTTAATTTGTGTTTTTTTTTATTTAAACTTTGAGAAGCTCGTATAAATTCTACGGCACTCTAAATTCAGATCCGTTTGCAGAATTGGACTTCCCTAATAACTAATAATTTGTACTAATTTTTTCTAAAAATTCGACATTTGGCCCGAACACTGCGTTTTAGGGGGGATGAACACCGTTCGGTGCTGAAAACCTAAATTTTGAAATTCTCAAAAAAAAATTGAAAAATTTACATACTGTTAATTGTATAATAAATTCAATAATTCTCGAATTTCATTGCATTTGTAGTTGTAAATAAACGGTAGTCCTAAATCAAATTTCAGACGTTAATTTGTGTTTTTTTTTTATTTAAACTTTGAGAAGCTCGTATAAATTCTACGGCACTCTAAATTCAGATCCGTTTGCAGAATTGGACTTCCCTAATAACTAATAATTTGTACTAATTTTTTCAATTTTTTCTAAAAATTCGACATTTGGCCCGAACACTGCGTTTTAGGGGGGATGAACACCGTTCGGTGCTGAAAACCTAAATTTTGAAATTCTCAAAAAATATTTGAAAAATTTACATACTGTTAATTGTATAATAAATTCAATAATTCTCGAGTTTCATTGCATTTGTAGTTGTAAATAAACGGTAGTCCTAAATCAAATTTCAGACGTTAATTTGTGTTTTTTTTTAATTTAAACTTTGAGAAGCTCGTATAAATTCTACGGCACTCTAAATTCAGATCCGTTTGCAGAATTGGACTTCCCTAATAACTAATAATTTGTACTAATTTTTTCAATTTTTTCTAAAAATTCGACATTTGGCCCGAACACTGCGTTTTAGGGGGGATGAACACCGTTCGGTGCTGAAAACCTAAATTTTGAAATTCTCAAAAAATATTTGAAAAATTTACATACTGTTAATTGTATAATAAATTCAATAATTCTCGAGTTTCATTGCATTTGTAGTTGTAAATAAACGGTAGTCCTAAATCAAATTTCAGACGTTAATTTGTGTTTTTTTTTAATTTAAACTTTGAGAAGCTCGTATAAATTCTACGGCACTCTAAATTCAGATCCGTTTTCAGAATTGGACTTCCCTAATAACTAATAATTTGTACTAATCTACTCAAAAAGTATTGTTTTTTTGTTTTTTTACAAATTTTTAATATAATTTAATTTACAAAATTTGTTTTTGTTAAATAAATTAAAATTTCTACTTTATTTCAATACAAACAAAAATTATCATATTTTTTTTAACATAATAGTTTTACTATATATATCATTTTTTTATTCACATACTATATACGTGAAAATTCTAATTTTCAGAATACAAAACAAATAAACAAAAATTAATTTTTGTTACTTACATTATAATTTCTACATTATTTCATCACAATAAAAATGTCATCATATCCTATTATTTTTTTTTATTTCACATAATAGCTGTAATATATACATCATTATAATCTATATATGTGAAAATCCTTATTTTCGAAATTTAAACAAAAATCATACAAAATTACGTTTTCTTAATTACATTATAATTTCTACACTAGTTCAGCACAAAAATAATTATCATAATCTCTTATTTTTATATCTTACATAATAGTTGTACTATACATATCATTATAATCAGAATACTTAGTAAAAAAATAACAGTATGTTACCTTTCTTTTGATATACAACTTCTGCTATGTCACAACGTACTCAAATGAGTTGGCATTCCTGAAAATTTTCCAAAAAGCATATATTGTTGCATTATAACAACATATATTAACTATAAAAAATCTAAATTTTATAAGCTTACATTACTTTACCTTAGTTTGAAACAAGAAGAAGCAATACAAAGGAAATATAAATTGTAGAAGGGAGTACAAATATATAGGCTGAGGGTTCAAAAAATCGGACCAGCTGCTGGTCCGGTTTTGACCGGCAGCTGGTCCGGTTTTGACCGGCAGCTGGTCCGGTTTTGACCGGCAGCCGGTCAAAATGACCAGCAGCTGGTCAAAATGACCAGCCTGTCCCGCTGGTATTACCAGCTAGGGGTGAGCTCGGGCCGGGACGGGCGGGCTTTTACCTGAGCCCGAGCCCGAAATTTTCGGGACTCTAATTTTTACCCCGAGCCCGAGCCCGAGCCCGAAAATAAGGAAAATGGCCCGCCCGAGCCGGGACTTCGGGACTCGGGCTCGGGCTCGGGCTAGCCCGAATTTTAACAAAAAATCTGAAAAAAATAAAAAAAAAATAAAAAAAATAAAAAAAAATTCAAACATGGAGGAAGATGGTTAGATACTAACTATAGTTAGTGGGGAATATATATAATTATATATATTTATATAGTATTAAAAAAAATTCGGGACGGGCTCGGGCTTTTCGGGATTTTGGCACAAAAGCCCGAGCCCGAGCCCGAGCCCGAATTGAAAATAAAAGTCCCGCCCGCTCGGGCTCGGGTCTATTCGGGACCGGGTTTTTCGGGACGGGCTCGGGACGGGTTTTTCGGGCTTTCGGGCTTTCGGGTTTTCCTGCTCAGCCCTATTACCAGCGGGATGGGGAACCCGTTTTGTCGGGTTCCCGTCCCGCTGGTATTACCAGCGGGACAGTAGCCACGCGGGATGACAGATCATCCCGCGTGGCAGTCAGCGGGACAGGTCATGTCCCGCTGACCGTCCCGCTGATATTATCAGCGGGACGGGGAATTTTCATAATTGCGCCATTCCGAGGGACATTTTTCAAATTCGAACTTCGCAGGGGGGCAATTTCATAAATTTTCCCAAAAATGTCATTTCACACAATTCTGTTAAATTTAACCCTAAAAATGGACGGAAAACCTCAAATCAACAAAATTGAAATTTCAAACCTCTGTTATTAACTTTTTAAATTTCAGACCTCTCCCGTTAACATGGGTGATAGTTCAGACCTTTCATAGGTTCTTAACCCTATATATAAAACATTACTAATATTTATATAAATATTAATCAAATCTTATAATATGCATTCAGTCTAGACAATTTATTTTTCATCCATTCAATATAGTGCATTCATTCTATTTGAAACCTAATATAGAACTTAGTCTCAATCACTCAGACTCTCATTTAGACGGCATCAGTTTACTTCTTTGCAATTAGTTGCGGTAACCCTAAAATGATTACAAATGTGTTTTTTTTTAATTAAGTGAAGATGATTATGTTTAATTTAAATTTCGTGTACGGAACAATGAATGTATGTTTTATTTGGATTTTTTGTATGAAACAATGGTGTTGTATTAGTTTGAATGATTATGGTTAAATGGTTTAACCGTAGTTAAAAACCATGGTTATGGTTATGGTATGAAGAATCATAACCGCAATGGTTATGTTTATGGTTATGGTTCGAGTGAAAAAAATGTGGTATGGTTATGGTATTAGTGGTATTCGCACCATACCCTCACCATCGCCAGCCCTAGTCAGGAGGCCCTATAGATCATCAATTGTTCAATGAGCCCATTTGTTTGAATCTTTCTTAAGTGGTGGGTGTGCCTAGTGCGGTGAAAATCAAATAACCATGGTTATTCGCACCATTTACCGCAATGGTTAACCGCACCATTATGGTGAGGGGCGGTTATGGTGATGAATCTTGTAACCGCAATGGTTATGGTTATGGTTATGGTATTCAATCCATAACCGCGGTTATAACCATCACCTCTATATATATATAATATTAATACATATATTACTAATACTTATATTATTATTATATATATATATATACATTATTATTATACTTTAATTATTAGGCAAATATTATAATTCTTATTCTGTTCCCTTTCCCACCCACCATTTTTTTATGTATATTTCTTATTATTAGGTAACCACGATTGGAAGTAATGGTGAATGAGGATCGAATATCGCAAGTGATAGGCGATTGAAGATGTGTTTTTATAATTAAGTGAAACAATGAAGTTATGTTTAATTTGGATTTCGTGTATGAAACAATGAATGTATGTTTACTTTTCTTGTATGAAACAATGATGTTGTATTATTTTGAATGATTGTGGTTAAATGGTTAAATCGTGGTTAAAAACCATGGTTATGGTTATGGTGATGGTATGAAGAATCATAACCGCAATGGTTTTGGTTATGGTTATGGTATGAGTGAAAAAAAATATGGTATGGTTATGGTATTAGTGCTATTCGCACCATACCCTCACCATCGCCAGCCTTAGGTGTGCCCCCTCCCTCATATCATATCAACAGTTAAAAAATTGGGTTAAGAGTTTCATGTTTCACCCATGTTGAAATTTGGTGTCTCGAGATTAAACTATAAACAGTACTACCAGGTTTTATTAACATTTTAATCCTAAGATACTAAATTTCAATATAATTAAAACTTTGGAATGTTTTTATGTTCTTAACCCTAAAAAACTACTATTGGAACTTGGGTGCTTTTTATAAATTATTATCCTGTTTGAGTAATAAAATAAAATTAACTCTTTCATTTCATAAGTTCCCAAATAAAATCGGAGATACCTCTTCTAATAACTATAAAATTGGGATACCTCTTTTACTATTAGAAGTAATTTCTAAACTAGAAACATCATGATAGTTCTTTCATTTCATAATTGACATTTTATTTTTTACGAATTCATTTGATTTAAGTGGAAATTATTTTCGAGTCATGCCTAAAACACTCCGTGGTAATTTTTTTTATAAAAAAATCACATCCGGTCATAATAAAGACAGGGTTTTCCTACATGTGCACCATCAAGAGGTGTCGTGCAAAGGAAAAAAATGGACAAAACGTCGGACAGTGGTAAATGAAAATTGCAGCATTGTCAAAATTTTAACATCGCAAGTAACATACATCTACTATACTTAAAAGAGACAATAATCTGCACCCCTAAAGGTTATGCCTCTTCAACCACATATGATGGATATACGCCAGTTGCAACAGTAACAGAACGACTCGGTAACGGAACGACTCACACACACAATAAAGGTAATAAAATTGAACCTTAAGTTGGAGTCCGACCAAGTCCAGATCGGAA
>JAPTYO010000046.1:0-125185 GCA_036873135.1 Clarkia xantiana subsp. parviflora | reverse complement strand
AGTGGACATACATTGAGTTCCAGCAAGACTTAAGATGTGCAATTTCAAGGATCGTAAAGCATCCTTCGGAGTAAACTCATGCAAGTCGAGTGTCATAACACTGCTGCTTTCCTCCTCATTCCTACAACAAATATACACAACAACTTATATGAATGATATCGAATTCATTCAATCGAGAATTGCACAGAACACAAACACTAACTTATTTCCGAACGTCATTCTACTTGACTCTTCATGTGCTTCATCAGCCTTAGTTTGGAAAAACCGCCCCTGCCACAAGCAAGCAACAGTTTTTCAAACTTAGCCAATTTCCCCAACAACAACAAAAAATACATTTTTTCAATATTTTCTCATTAACTTTATGCATTAGCTTTACACTCCCTAGTGTTTTCATATTCATAAATTCAATCCAAACAAAACTGAACAAATGCAGCGTCTTACCTTTTCTTTTAGTTTGTTTGCTTGATCATGATCACCCCTCTTAAAAGCCTCAATAGCCTAGAGCAAAAAGTGAAACACTTATGATGTTAGATTTGTATATAGCTAGTAAAAACAGAAGAATTCAAGAATTTTAACCTACAGCTTTGTAGTACTCTTTCATTGTATCCCGATGTTCCAGCACAGCCTTCCGAAGAATCTTGTAGGTCTCATCCTCAACTGGATTTACAAGCAAGAACATCAATTAAAATGGAAAAATACCATCAGAAGCATCATTTCACATTACGCAATTGCAAGTAGCCTAAGGAAGTCCATAAACAGACTCATACAGCATATTGCAGTTATTAGAGCATTTTACTTACTAGACCTTTCTGAATAGAGACTCTATCTATCTTAGGATAAAAACACGTGATGAATATTACATACCTGATTCGGATGTGTTTGCCTCAGTAGTTTTAATTTCACGAGTTTTACGGCGAGGTTCATCCACCATAGGAGTAGCTATATTAGATTTTTTAGTGCTCTTCATGATGACTGGTACTGGCAATTCCTCATCTCTCTCAGGAGCAGTAAAAAGTGATGCGAGAATTTCCTTCTGTAGATGGTTTCTAGCTAGCCGGCGGCTATCACTACATCATCAAGAACAAACCATTCTCACTATTTATACTATCAATGACATACTTTCATGTTTCTTTTTTGCTGGTAGAAAGCAAAATGAAAGCAGAAAGGCAAAAGCATGATTAGGAAATTATGTTGGAACCCGAAGAATTATTATAATCTACCTTGTAGAGGAGCTCTCCTGCTGCTGCATCTTCTTTGGGTGAGAAAATGTCTGAGAATCTTTGTTCTGATTTATGTCAAACCAAAGAAAGAGTAAATATAACGTTCCAATGAAAAAGATCGACATAAAAATTGGAAAGATGCTGAAACATGTACAGAAACTAGATAGAAACATGTACAGAAACTAGATAAATAGTCATGTTGCTTTGCTAATCTTTATTAAGAATTACACCAACCTTTCGAGTAGAGTCTTCAACTTGGTTTATCCTCCTGTCCATAACTGAAACTGAATGATCGAACAGTTTATCCAGACTCTGGTGATAAAAGGGAGGAAAAAAAGATTCAGGAAGGAAATGTTGTTAAAGGAAAAACAAAATGTAAGCATTAATTAGACAAACCAAATAATGTATATACACCTCTACAACTAGATTTTACATGGAAAAAAGGCAGAGATCTCGAATAGGCATATTTTGAGTTTTCGTTAAAGGTATAATGCTAAATTAATATCAGCTAAAATTTAGATTTGAAGAAACTATTGTTAGCTTAAATATGGTTCAAGGCGAACCCAATTTTACCGTATGCTTATTCATGTACATTAGAACAGTAATGATAGCAATGATTTTTCTTGATATATTGAAACCTGTCATACCTTCTGCATGTCATATCCACATTTACCTGCATTAGTTTGAATTACCATCAGCATTCGCATTATTGTAATATAATGGTTGCAACAATACAATCCTAATGCCAGTTGCAAGAAATAGTACACATTACTGTATCCATGGCGCCATCTCTAAAAGAAGTAGAAAAGTAGATTTAAGATGCATAGCCCTGAATTACACATGCTATTCACCAGTATGTATATATATATATAATGCATCAGGTATACTGCAAGGCGCGTCCAAAAAACAATATGAAATCGAGCAATCGGATTATCTTTGAATCTATGAATGCCAAAGCCTACTTTTTTATAAACTTGCCTACAACAAACAAGTTACTAAGATTTACATATTGTCAAAGATCAAATAATCTTCTCAAATTTGAGGCAGATTTTAATCGATCACGTCTAAGAAAGTTTCGAGAAATCTGCTCAATTTCTTAAACTGGAAATTTGGGTAGCAAGTTTAGTACTCACTCATAGAGAAATGGGGAATAGGAACTTACCTAGAGTATCTGCAATTGTACTCCTATCAAGCTTGAAACCTTCTCCAAGAATCTGGAATAGGAAATCTTCCATTTCCTTGTGCATGAAGTCATCTTTGGTAGTAGCATCCATCTTAGAATCTCCCCAAATTTCAGACATATGCAACAAATCTGCATTCAGTTTCATTGGTTTCTCTGCCTCTCGAGACCCACTTGCCAATGGTATGGACCTAATATAATCTTTGCCAAGAAAACTTGATACAGCACCAACTGAAGCTGGTGGGCATTTCATCTTTGAAGATCTGGGATTTTCATTTGCTTGTGACAGCTTCTGTGACATACTAGGCATAGAAGATGATTTACTGGAAACATCACGATTAGAATTCTGTATGCTAGTTTCATTACTTGATGTCCCTAGCATGTCACACAAAATCTGACCAGCCACTTCTGCCCTCTTCCCGGCTTCGAGAAACGCGGATACAATTTGGTCTGGAGATATATTGGAGCCGAATGCCTCGATCAGAGCCCTCAGTGCCCTTTCATCATCTCCATTAATAGACACTGCTCTACCAGGGTCTTCCATTGGCTTCAAGGAGCTACAAACATTTTATTGTGAAATTTAGAACACAAAATACACGTTTGGAATATAGAGGAAGTGCAGATATTCAATTTCCAGAACTCAAACAATAGGAAAAAAAATGTTTGATTTTTTCCAGAAATTTCATACAACGTATAGAGACTGATGTAAGCAAAGGGCATCTTCCACCAAACATTAACCAACTGGTACAATGCCAAGATATTGAATGCAAGTCCGTAATGCTCTTTCCAACTTACTATTCTACGCTGGCCAAAACAAGAAAACTTACTATTACCCCTTTCTACTACGACCATGCACTATTATGGCAGCTTGAGAAACGCTGAAAAGAGTTACTGCCTTCTAACAAATGTTCTACTGACATTATCAAATCCGACTTTTTAAAATCTTCGATCAGAGTCGAAATGACCGAAATACTGTATCATCAAGCCGATGAAATGATCATACCATAATACTAGACCAAACATATTCTAGTAGGAAAAAAAATTAAGCCAAGCACACACTAAAGCACCATAACAACTGTGTTGGAACTTGGAAGGATTCCATGATCCTCTAAAACTCAAGAGTAGTAATCTTCCAACGGTACACGTAAATGTCATAACATCTATACTTATGTGTTAAAGACATAATAGTTATAAACACCACAGGAAGAGGAAGGGTAAAAAGGAATCAGCAACTGAAGCGACTCTTAGAAAGTCACGAATTTGCATTTCCTATTGCAAATGAAGCATCTTCACAAAACGAACAGAACTAGCAAGCTTAGGCATTTCCTATTGCAGTGTGTATTGTGGAGCAATCCAATCCCAACTCTTACTGCTAGACTAGATACAAAAGCTTAGCCACAATATACATAAGCGAAACTTCACTGTGGAAAAAACACAAACAACTGCCGTGCAAATAAAACTAATTCAAAATTCACGGCTGGGGTTTACAAAATCATTCATCACATTAGCTTAATGTGAAAGTTAATCGCAGCACATTGATGAAACAACAGAAAGGGGCAAGAAAAAAGAGATTACTTTACGGAGAATGAGTTTCAGGGCTTTCTCTCTGGCAAGTGTCTCAGGTTGCAGAATTATGAATCAGCCGCCTGCATTATTTATAGACAGTCACAGTCAGTGATGATCCATCCTCGGACAGAATGAATTTTTGTCCGAGTAGAGTCGCGTCAAAAAAGAGAACAAAAAAAGGAATTACATTTGGCGGTTAGAAATCCTGGTCGACAGTACAACTTAATTAAAACAATTCGTAAAATTGCCCCAATTAAAAACCAAATAGAAATATACCACTTTTACCAAGTGGCAACTTAACCAGTCTTATCAGAACCGGACCGATTATCCGACTGAGTTTGAATCGGAATCGGTGCATCTAACGGTCTGATTCAAGCAAAAGTGGAGGATGCCGGTTCGGATTCCTTAACAAATAAATAAAATTCAATCGGGTTTATTGTGTTTGTTGGGTTGGAAACTGATGCGGGCGGAATTGAGTAATTCTGCAATTTCGAGTATTTTGCGATTTTCTGGTTCAGGACTTTCAAGTGTTGGATTTTGGGCGGGCCAATAGTGTTTTTCACGCGGAAACGGTGCCTAGACGGTCAAATTTCATTGTTTAGACGGTTAAAACCGCATTTTACTGTTTTCAGGTCTTTTTATAATATTTCTGTTTGTTTGGACTTTATCGTTATTTCCGGGTCTTTCACAGGGTTAAGGTTTTCGTTTACATTATTTAAGAATTTATTAGCCGTCGTCTGCATTCAGTTGAATTTATATGGGAAAAAAACGAGGTTTTCCTCAAACCCTGCGTCAGATTTTCGATATTCATTGAATTAATGAATTCCGCGCTTACTATCCCCATCACGCTGCATTTGAAACTCACCATATGAATTTATGTTGTATTTTCTGTAATTTTAATGAATTTTATGACTGCTGTTTATTACAGGACCTGTGCTACTAGTTCTGTAAAAATCTATCTGTTTTACACTAGAATCGGGTTCGGAACGGGTCAAACCGGCCGAACCGAGAACCGGTAGTTGACAGATGCGACCTCCGGTCCGATCTGATAACACTGCTTACACCCCCAATTTCTTTTTAAAGCAACATGCAGGGTTAGTCTTTTATGATAGTTGCATTGTTGGCAAAATGCTTTTACACTTTGCAATTTATGAATGCATGCATTATTGGCTTCTCATGTGATGTGCATGCATGCAAATCATGTTCTAATTCATGGGCATTTCATTTTCTAATAATATGCCTCAACTGAAAAAATGAATATAAGGTATGAATAGCAAGTTATTTTTATTTCAGACGATAGGTGCATACTAAGACTAGCTCTTTTTTTTTTTGCCAAGCATACTAAGACTAACTATTATAGTCTTAATACATTTCTAGATATAAAACGAGTTGTATTAATATAAGAAAATAATAATGTATATTATATTATTTAAAATTGTGTATATATACATAGGGGTGAGCAAATTACCCAGTTGGAACCGGAACCGGAACCGGTCATTTGGTAGGTTCCGGGTAGATGTAAATGGTTCTGGTACGGTTTTGGGATTAAATTTTAAGAACCGGTATTTTCGGTTCCGGTTCCGGGATAAATTTTCGGGTACCCAAATACCCGGAACCGGAACCGTTATATATATATAAATTAAAAAAACACTAAACATTTAACAAATTTAAAATTGGTTTGTGGAAAATGTTATAATTATTTTTATGATTCACTTGGTATAACATAAATTTCAGTTTCAATTGGCTACCGAGAACCCGGTTCCAACTGGGTATCCAGAACCCGGTTCCAACTAGTACCTAAAATTATATTATTTAGTTTGAAAATTTGTAACCGGTTCCTTAACGGGTACCCGGAACCGATTGGCTCTTAACGGTTCTAGTACGGTTCCGGTTCCTAAATGTTCTGGTACGGTTCTGGGTAATAAAGTTAGGAACCGTTTAGTATTGGTCTGGTTCTGGGATACCCTAAAAGTACTGGGTACCCGGAACCGCTCACCCCTATATATATACATTTATATGTGAATGTACAATAATAAAATATAATAGCAATACAACTAAAAAAATACATAATGATTATATATTAAAAAAATATTTATGACTAATATGAATTAATATATTTATTCCCTAATTATCACGTGCAATATCATAGAACGTTTAATGGTGAACTGGAACTCAGCATTTCAGAACTTCAATGTCATGAATATGGAGGCTTGTGCTCTCCTAAAGAGATTTGAATTGGCTAGTGTCACGAGTCTGGGGATGTGACGCTCTCAACGAAAACATCTAACCATGTATGAGGCTACATAAGCTGTCTATTACGCCTAAGGTCGTTATCACAACCCAACTCGCACTATGCATACTGATAATTAATGATTCCTCCACATTCAGAACGAGTCGTGGTTAGGGAGTGTTGCTCCCAAGAGCAGTATGACTGGTTTTCAGTCTGCCCTGAGCATCATTAGGAGAGTGTCATTAGCTCCCAAACCAGAGCGGCCGCGCGATGCAACGAACCAGATCACAAACTCGAAACAACATGTACCACGTGTTTCTACCATTTACTTGGGACTCACCACTTTGTGCCTATGTCTATTGAGATTTCATACTAAAACTAATCGGTAATAGTAGGAGTATCCCACCAAGCTTATATAGTGTTCTAACTTTTTAATCTAATCGATGTGGTACACTCCACTCACATGTACACTTAACACTACATTCTTTTGGTGTATTCACTCTCATTAGTGGCAACGTTAGGGGTGGGCACTGAACCGGTTCAGGCCGAACCGGTTCCGGACCGGACCGGAACTGTTTTAAACGGTCTGGTCCAGTAATAACTAGGGTTTTTTTTTGCTTAGGTTGGTCTAAAAAAAACTGGACTGGTTTGAACCGGTCCAGAACCGGTTTCGGACTGTTTTTTAAAAAAACAAGTCCTGGACCCGTTTTATATGTCGGACCGGTTTTATCAATAAAAATCGGTCCAAAACCAGTCAAAACCAGTCAGAAACCGGTTAGAAACTAGTCAAAACCGGTTTTTTTTAATAAAAAAAAAGTCTCGGTCAAAACGTTTTTTTTTTTACTAAAAAGCGGTTCAAAACCGGTCCGGTCCGGACTGGTTTATCGGACTGGTTTGGTATACCCCTTGGACTGGTTCCAATTTAGGGGTTACAAACCAGTCCAATTTGGACCGGTCCACTCCGGACCGGTTCCAAACGGTCCGGTTCCAGACCAGTTCCGAACCAGTCCGCCCGGACCGGTTTTTATGCCCAAGCCTAGGCAACGTCATCGTATATCCTTGGACTCCACCTCATTCTTTAAAGCCTCTTGACATGGTTATCTCTCTTAGTATAGATGGAGCTACATTTAAAATATGGGCCCTCAATTTTTTTTTTTGTAAAGTGCAGTTTGTACTTATATAAATTGTAATTATTTTCAAATTGACATTTTAAATTCTTACCTTTGGTCCCTCCAATTTTTTTTATATTAGTTATTTGTCTCAAACTTAATTCTTATCCCTAAACAAGAGTTATGACTTCATCATTTTACTATAAACTTAATATTCTTTAAATGTATAAGTCAATTCTACTTTTCTAATTTAAAAATACAAAAAAGTTGTTACAATCATTCAATCATTAAATTTTACTTTAAAGGTAACAATCACGTTCTAACCTTAATTTCTTTTTGTTATAAATAAATATATACAGAGTTCTGACAAGTTTTAAAAATAGATAATAGCAAAATTATTGGAGATGTTAACATGATGGCTAAACAATAATGGGACAAAATCTGTAAACATTGTCTTCATCACGTACCCGAGACGCGATTGGTCTTCGACATAGACCAGTACAATCATACTGTAATGACCAAATTACCCCTCTCCTGGGTTAGCAGTACAACAAACACCAACCAGGGATAGAGAGAAGAAGAAGAGAGAGCCGAGAAGGAAAGATCAAGATGATACCTCAACAATGGACTTCTCCATGCGGAAACCAGTGCACCACCAAGTACGCTGCTCTCACACAGATCCCATGTACGTTTCCTTATCTCCGAACCATTGATTTCACCGATTCTATTTTATTTCCCATTTCGTTCGTGAAAATGTTGAAATAATTGATTCGATGAACTACCCTTTTGACCTATCGTATCTCATTGTGTACCTAATGTGCTTATGTTGTTGATGGTGTGGAACCGATAAAAGATCGTTTTTTTTTTGTCTGTTCTGTATAATTTTTGCGTCAATGCTTCTGCTGATATAAGAACTTGTATGTAGCGTTGGTCAAATGGGTGGATTTGGAATCATCACGTGGGATATTAGCAATTTGATCATATAAAGCGCCGGTGACAGTTCTTCATCTTTCTTGCTTTCCATGATACCATGAATTTGCTAGTAGGGATCTTGAATATGAATTTCACCTTTTTGTTAAAAAAAAATTATTTTCCTTATCTTCTTAACTGAGTTGAATAAGCATTGGTTCTGTTGATGATAATAACTTATATGTAGCTTTTGTCAAATGTGTGGATTGGAATCATCATGTGTGATATTAGCAATTTGATCATATAAAAATGGTGCCAGTGAGTTCTACAGCTTGCTTTCCATGATTCCATGAATTTGCTTGGAGGGATCTTGAATATGAATTTCACCTTTTTGTTAAATTTTCTACTTTATATTCTTAAATGAGCTGAATAAGCATTGCTTCTGTTGAATAATAACTTATATGTAGCTTTTGTCAAATGGTGGATTGAAATCCTCACATGTGATATTAGCAATTTGATCATATAAAAATGGCGCCAGTGACCGTTCTTCATCTTGCTTTCCATGATTCCATGAATTTGCTAGAAGGGATCTTGAATATGAATTTTACATTTTTGTTAAATGTTCGATTTTTTGTATCTTCTTAACTGAGCTGAATAAGTGTATTCTTTGTATGGATAATGTGGATGTACATCTCTTACAACAGGTGCATGTATTGAAGTATTGAACAGTAGTTTATCAAAGCATATTCTGTATATGATAAAATACTATTTGCCATTTTCAGGGAGAGTCTTTTGCAAAAAGGGATGTGACACTGATGGAGAAACATGGGAAGAATGTGAGTAGTCTGCACTATTTGGTAATTTCATGTTTGCAGCTGTTTATTGGAAAGTTTCGCACTTCAGTTGTGGCTAAGAGTTATTGTTTACTTCAGTGTAATGAACTACATAGAATTTGGTGTTTCAGATTAAGCTACAAGTGATTTGGCAAGTAGTGAACAACATACTTACATATTGTTCTTTTATTTATATGATAGATTGCTATTGAATATAGGGAAATTGTGGGTAAACTAAAAAGTATGGAAAAGGGATCTGCTTTTATCAATTTATGTTAATACAGTTCTATTCTCTAGGTTTGTCTGAGTGTGAGGAGATATGCTATAAGGATCCCGTGTTGAAGGATCGCCAGTGGAGCGCTTACATTGATCGTTCTCCTGGCGCTGACACATACTCGGGGGTTGTAATCTTTAGTGACTTCAACTCATGTTATGAAATTTACCTTGTCTAACAATATGATCTTACTTGCCTCTTACCTTTTATTGAGTTCTTTCCTTTATTAAGTGTGCTTTGTTCTTCAAATTGGTGATGAAAATTGCATCATTTGTATCATCAAAAAATGGAAGAACACATGGATTTCTAGAACGATTTGTTTAGGTACTTTGGTATTAAATATTTTGGCCAAATTTTTTTTCAGATCAAATCATTTGAATTTCTAGTGTGATAAATTCATTGAACTAAAAGTTTTTGTTGAATGGAAGAATCAGTGAGCAATGCCATTATATCTATCTTTTGCTTCAATTTATTTCATATCATATTTAAACAGCATATGCTTCTCATACGCCGTTCAAGTACGTATGATCTGATGCCCAGTTGATGCCATATATTTTGCAGGAATGCTTTCAGGCATGTGTGTCTGGCTGTGGATACAAGGTCAGCATCTTTTCCAAAACAATTATACTTCACATTCATTTCCACTGCTTTTCTTATAGTTATGAAGTTTGAAATGTTGCCATGATTGAATTGGACTATCTGTAGTGAAGAAGTTTTTTTTTTTTTTTTGCACATATAAGAAGTAAAGTATCCTTCCATGATACTTTATCTGATGTGGAGAATACATATAAAGTGTAAACCACCCAAAACAAAAATTAAAGTTGCTGCATATGAGAGGTTGCTTTTTATCTTACCCATGAAAAGTGCAGCTTTTTCTTAAGAAAGTTGCTGCAACAAAGCAATTCATAGCATTCTGCTGAGTAACTTGTTTTTTTTAGTCATGCCTATCACTTTACCTTTTACGGGCTGACTCGGTGCAAGTGCGGATTATTCTAGGTGCTGCCCTCCTGATGGCGCCCCTTAGGACACCCCGTGTGGAAACCAAAAAAAACTTTTTTTTTTTTTTAATGTAGTGCATTTTCATTTTTTGCCACACATGTATCTACATCATTTTTTGGTTCGAATCTACATGCAATTCTTTTATATGTATGTATGTTAGCTAACTAGTTTATACCCATTTGATCATGTTGTTGTTTTTTTAAGGAAAATAGGGTATTGTACAAATATGCATTATTAGTTCATTAGGTAGTTACTTATTGTTGAAGTATAAAGATTAAGCCACGCCTGCACAAAACACTTTAAGGTTTTAGTACAGTTGGTCAAGTGATTCGTCTAAAATTTTACAGATATTGAATTTGGTGATTAGTGAGATTAATTTTGTATTCGGGTTGAATTTTGCATTTGCAGTACGAAATGGATAAAGAAAAGGTTCATCAGGTTCGGCCAAATCGACCACCCAAACCTCCATGTGCTGTCAAGAAGTCTTTTTCTGCTGCTATTCATCATCATGCTTCATCTGAAGGTCAAGAACATCATCTACCATCTGATAAAGAAGTTCCCAGCACTTCAGCATAACAGTAACACACATATAAGAAGACATAAGGAAAGCTATATATCATTTTCTACTATGAAGTAGCTTCCCTGCTCATAGAACCAATTTTTTTGTTTTTGTTTTTTTATCATCTCAGGCCCTGAGAAATTTTCCTGCTGCATTGCAGCCAATTGAGACTAAGCTGATGACAAATGGGCTTTACTGTTTCTTGCATTGTTATTTATGTGATGATTAATTTTCACCTTAAGGATTTGTGTAGGCTTTGTGGCAAATTTTGTACAATCAGCATAGAGCCATTGATGTTGAGATTACTATGTTGGGTTCCTTTAGATAAAAGTATTTTCATTTGATTTACACTGGTTCATGTATCTGGGAAGAGGGGGAAGTTTGTTTTAAATTCATATATATTATTATTATATGCTATTAAAAACTAAAAGTAAATAATCAAACATCTAGTTGTAATTAACTCCAAAATGCTCAAATTTTTTAAACCAAACAACTAAGAAGATTTATGTGAATGAACAACTAGATATTTCCATCCAATTTGTCGTTTAAATTTGATGGAATTTGTCACGTGCTCCTTAAGTGATCGACTGTAAGTTGTCAAAATAAATATTCGTTTAAATCTTATCATATTAAGATAAAGTATATTCTTATATGATTAATATTATGATAACAAATTTACATTACAAAACATAGCAAACAATTTAATCTAACATTATACTCTCTATAACAACATAATCAAATAATTCAATCTAACATTACATTACTTATAATATCACATTAATTGTTAATTATTAATTACTATATATATCAAAGCCAAGCAATAATGATCCATGTCATGTATGTGCAGATTGAGCATTGGGGTTTTCAGGAGGGATTGAAGATGTTGATGTGTTTGGCTACCTCCCCTACTTTGCTACCACCTAACACCTAATTAATGATGCATCATTCATTGTCATATCTCTATCAACAAGCAAACTAAGATTTTTTCTTTTCAATTATACAAATAACTTATATATATACAGCAAAAATGGAAGAAAAAGCATAGAGTAGACAAGAAGGTAGTTTTCTACTATGTGTGATATACAATAATAGAACCACCAAGAGACAATAAATTCACAAATAAAGATACAGATGGCCAATCTAAACCTAACCTACTCTAATTCAGAGATGTGTCTTCTTCCTTGATAGCCAAGCAAAGCCAAACAAGGCTGGTTCATCATCATCATAATCATCCTCTTTACATAAATAAAATACAACTAATATCTACAAAGTGGATGTGATTATAATTTATAACACAACACTTCACTTCACTTCACTTCACTTCACTTCACTTCACTTCACTGACTGACCCTCTGATAAATTGGGGCTTGCAGTTTCTTCCTTTACTAATAACTAGTAGTAGATGTAGTTTAGACAGATGAATCAAACTCACCTTCTTCTTCTTGTTGTTATTCACCGGACATGAGAATCGAGAACGATGGAGTCGGGAATGATGAGAGGCAACTTATCTATATACATGAAGAGTCTTCTGAGGTTCTCTCTTGTCACAGTTGCCATATCCACTATGTCCTTGCTGTCTGTATACACCCACAGATCTCCTGATTTTACTCTTTTCAGTGTATCTCTACAAAATGGGCATGACTGTGATTTCCTTCTCCTGCAATATTAACGGGTAAATAACTAAACAGCTAGATGAACTTTACCAAAAAATGAACCAAAAACCAAATAGCTAGCCAGATTTCCGTGAATGAGAGTAACTAGGTACCTCCATCCAATTTGACGTTACAATTTAGAGGAAGTTTTCACGTGTTCCTAGTGTAATCGACAAGATAGGTCATTTAAACTAATTAATTGAATAAATGGGTTTAATTGTGGATTAGTTGTTTGAATTTCGTAAGAAAAAAGGGTTTTTTTGTAGTTGTTTCTCCTGATAGGATCAGAAGATGTGTTCTTATGGGTGAAGGTCACCAATCAAGTCGATCATGTGACAAATTCCGTCAAATTTATTGAACAGAGGTACCTAGTTGTAAAGTTCAACTATTAACCTTGGAGTGTGATGAATGAAAGATTGTACATACCATTGTTGGTAGCATTTCAAGCACATGACATGGTTGCAAGTTGGTAGAACAACCTTGGTGTTCATCTCCATGCATATTCCACACTCATCATCTCTTTCATATTCCACCATATCCGAAGCCCGACTATTCTCCTCTTCTCTTCTTCTCATCATGTATCTCTCACTGCAAACTGCCTTTTGTCTCTTATCCTCTGTTTCTGTTACACCTCTTTCAAGTTGCAATAAAGATGGATATATTACACCTGCCACACCCCACTCTATGTCAGTAACATATAGAACATCAACAAACCCTAAATCAATTTCTGTTAACTATTTAATACATCAAATCTACTAACCGTAAAACTCTCTAATACTTGCTTTTCGTTCATGTACAGACATCGTGGTTGTGCCATCCACGTATACCTACAGCACAAACACCCTTTCTCCCGTCACTCATCACCTTCTAACAAAGAGAAGAAAAGTTGGAATATGATCATTGGCTAAGCATCCTTTGAATCCCGAAAAGGAAACAAAAGCCTTTTTACTTCACTAAAATGAAAGTGACTGAGCAGAATTCAACACAAGATCATCAATCGTATATATTTTGTCCATCAGTAGCTTGCTACTTCACGAAAACTCATGAGAGCTCAAATCAAATGCAGCATTCATTTGGCAGCAGCAAATTGGGAACCGAATAATTCTCTGATATATAAAGCAGATAAAAATGTATGACCTGACCTTGTAAATCAATATCCTTAACAAACCAAGGGCACCAGCAAGGTGGCAATCTGTCCATTGTACTAGAAACAGGAAGAAATGTGCAGCTGGACTGTATGACATTCTCATCTGAAGGCACGCGCCGTCATATTCCCTTGGGAAATCTGATGCCCTGCATAATTCAATTCAACACACAATCTTAAAAAACACTACAATTGCAGATTTTCACTACAAGAAAATCAATTTTTTCAAGGGAAAGATCCAAAGGAGTTGCAATTATTTTGAAAGGATTTATTTATTGAGTTTTAAGTAACTAACAAATACCAATATCAAAATTTTGTAAGTGATTTTCCCCGCAGTTTTGAATATTTCTAGCAAATGTTTTTTGTTAGAATCATCTCCTTAGAAAATTATTGGAATTGTGTATTTGCAAGGGATTTTCAACATTTCCCTTACAAAATAGGTTCATTTCCCAAAGTCAAATTATCCTCAGAGCAAAGTTTGAGGCCTTTGGTGGATGATCAAACAGTTACAAACCCCCACATAATTAAGCCTAAAGATAGCAAACATATTATCACTGACTATAGAAAGGAGATCTGAACACTTAAATTTTGTCTTTTTTGGGGCCAAAAATTGTTGAATTGTTCAAAACCCAGAAGAGTAGAGAGCTACTGAAAAAGTCAAAACAGTAAAATTCTAAAAAATGTCAACAATGGAGAAGCAAATGCTCAGACCTAACTAGTTTAGAAGATCAAAAGGAAGTTGCATCACATTGAAATCATCAACAATGATTAAGAAGCTCAAACAACAGTGACCTGCAGGAGCTAATAAAATAAGCAAAGAAATTAAAACACACTGCAATGGACTCAGTCTTACAGAGTATTAGCATGCTGGATATCGGCTTCAAGCACTTTGAGCGAGTCCTTGAACGACTTTCGCATGGGAATTATGCACATCTCCTTGATTATGCGAGATTATCGTTCCTTTTCACTGAATTGCGGCTTCAATTAACCATCACCGAACAGAAACCCTAATCGAATCCACAGGAGCAAAAAGCCTCTTTCTCCACATCTGAATTCTGATTTCACAGGAGAAGACGACGGGGTACTCGTCGTCGGGGATGGGAAGTCGTCTTCGTGTTGCTTCTGTTCTGTTGTGGTTCTTGAATAGTGAGAAGTTGCAGAGTGAGGATGGACACGTGGACTATCAATGCAAGATGTGGAATCATCAAGATTTATTTTTTGTTTAAGAATCATCAATATTTGCATCAATTTCTTTCTTCTTTTAAAATCCATCATCAATATTACATAAAGAAAAACAATAAAAGGTATTTTTTTTTCCAAATATAAAAGGTATTCTAAAAATAATAAAAACAAAGTAATATGTTATAATTGTTTAATGTTTCATCATTAAATCAGGATGTTTTAGGTTTAATTTACATTATTCACGGTAAAAAATTATGCATAATTAACATTTTATATCTTACCGTTGACCTTTTTATTCTAAATTTTAAAACATAAAAAAATTCACTCTCATAAAGTATCTTTAAATACCTATTTGTTAAGAATATAAAAAGACATCTCAAAGTACATGTCTATTAAGAACATCATGATAGGGAAATGTTTGGACGGTTCATCTAAAACACATTTTACAATTTTATATCATATAAAGAAAGTTTATATGTATTGTAGTTGTTCATAAAGATAGTCATATATATCTTCGCTAATACTTTATTTTTTTAATATATTAGCTAAAGAGAAAACAATACAAATGTCATCGAATTTTACTCATTTTTTTATTTCTGTCTATGAACTTTATTTTTATTGATGTACTTGAACTCATCAAATCCATTCTGTTATAGTCCCGTCGTTAAGTTTTACTGTTAATTGTGGTGATTAGATGATAATTAAGCAAAAAATATTGACATTGACAAATTGGCGTGTCATAGTTTATGGCCAAATCATGTTTAGTGCCTTTCAGTTCCATGTTTTTTTGTTTTTTATTTATTTTTCTTTATATATTCATTTATTTATTTTCTAGTTATCGATATATATTAAAAAAAATGATGTGAACCTAAACATGACATGTCAGCTTGTCCATGTCATTAATATTTCGTGTAATTAGCGCATTATCACCACAATTAATAATAAAATTTAACTGCAGGACTATAATATAATGAGTTTTATGAGTTCAAGTATCTGAATAGAAAAAAATTAAAATTCAAGGATATATATATAAAAATGTGTAAAGTTCGAGTACCATGTAAATGTAAATTGTTTTTCCTAAGCTAAATTTTCTAAATTAATATATTAGTTGAGATTTGATTGGGCCGTAATTTGGGATTCCTAGTCCATGTCTGAAACCAGACCAAAGTTAGCGGCCAGAGAAATGGGCCTTATTTTGTTCACTGTTTGTTTTTATTATTATTATTATTATTTTAGATGCGTGACGTCATCTAATTAGATTCTACCTTATCCAGAAACAAATATCAAAGCCTTTTGACCAAAAACGTGAAAGACCGAGTATTTTTATTCTGGCCAATGAAAGAGAGAGTGTGAATAATGCTTTAACATAGTTTGATAATTAGAAAATATCCATAATTAACATTTTACTCATTACATATTGCTGATAATTATTTAAATAGCAAGTATAAGTTCAATTCGACTCGACTCATTTACTTAAGTTCAATTCTAAATTTTTCAAGCTTAAGTTTGATTCAGTTCCGTACTCGACGAGTCAGAAACCAGATCGTTAAGTTTAAAATTGTTCAATTAAATCATAAATAGTGCACATTTGCTCGAATTCTGTTAGAACGGGTTATTGACTCGAGCTCAGCTCGAATTGAATATATATATATATATATATAATAATAAATTCAAGTTCGAACTCAACGTTTTGGTAACAAAAAAATTCGCAAACCTCTCCAGTCAAATATAAATAAACTTATACTCGATTATTACTTAAAAAAATATCGATTAAATATTTAGCGAGTTGAATTCAAATATCGATAAATTCAATTTTAATTTTAAATATTATAAAATCTGCAATTTGTCATGATAAGACCATGAAACACCCCACGAAAAAAAGTGAATAAATAATCACGATGACGTGTTAGGATAATACTGCCACGTCCTCCTCCCTTGATCTATTTTCTCTCTCATCTTCTTCTACATGATCTTCAATCCATACTATATATACACCCACTCTATATCTCTATCTCCATCAATACTAAACTCACCAATTATCATTCGTACACATTCAAATCCTTCCTTGAGTTCTGTTTGTTTGAGAAAGAAATTAGAATCGAAGATGTTGGGAATATTCAAGGCAGCATTGGCGCAGCCTCCGCAGGAGCTCAACTGTCCAAACAACCCTCCACTCAGAAACAGTAATGTGATGAAGAAGGCGAAGCTTCCGATGGAGATATTGCAGAGCTTCCAGTCCTCTAATGGCGGAAATGCTTTCTCTGTCAGCTTCGCTGATAACGGCGCTCTCATTGCTTTCGCTCCTCAGGAGATCAAATCTCTCTCCGCGCCTCAAAGGTATATATTAGCATGAACCTAAAATGAAATCGAGTTTATATATATATATATATAATATGTGGAAAGCTGAATTAATTCTCAAATTAATTATAAAATATGATATTTTTTATTAGATTGATTAAAAAAAAAGTTATTTAGAAGTGACGTGTTAAATGAAAAACTAACATGTTTATTGTATTTTAATCAACTTAAATATATTAAGCTAAGTCATTAATTATAATTTTTAAAAAAATTATAAACTAGATTGTTAATCATTGTACTAGATTTAAAATGTTTATATTTGGTTTCTTAAGGTGCTAAAAGTTGGACACAATATTAACATTTTAGCTTGAAAAAGAACAAAATTTGTGTTACTTAAAAAGTTAATTTTTGCACCAAAAGATCTTTAAAGACAAATTGGAAATAACTTTGAAATAACAAATCTAATAATTGAGACACCAAATATTTTACCAAATATTTTAGTAATAAATTAGATAATTTTAAAAGGTAACATTTTTTTCATTCTTAAAAAATGCATTTTTAACACCAACTTATTTTCTAGAAAAAAATTAAAAATAACAAATTTGATACATGTGACACTGCATACAACGATTAGAAACTTAACCTATAGTTAAGACAATTTGGTCCGGTATGATGGGCCGACACGAACACGACACGAAAATTACGGGTTTGAGTTTAATATGATGACACTGCCCGACACGATATAGCACGATAATTTTAAAATTTTAGTTTAAAAATTTTTATATTTGATTTTTTATTCAATGTTTTTTATGCTGATTTTTCGTGTTAGGCCGTGTTGGGTTTGTTCTGAACCCCATAACACGACACGAAGCTAGCCAACACGAATACGCACGACCCGCACGAATTGCTAGCCCTAGTATTTAAGTTTTAACCTTAATTATAATTAAAAGACCTAATTAACTAATTAATCATATGACAAACAGGTTATTCTGTGGAATGGGAGACATATACTGTATCTTCACCGGAACCCTAAACAACCTCTGCACCCTAATCAAACAGTACGGCCTTTCATCCAAGGGAACCAATGAAGCCACGTTAGTTGTCGAAGCCTACCGTACTTTACGCGACCGTGGGCCCTACCCGGCCGACCAGGTCCTAAAGGATCTCGACGGCGATTACGGTTTCTTAATCTACGACACCAAAGCCGGCACCGTTTTCGCCGCCGCGTCGGCAGTGAATAAGCTCTTTTGGGGAATCGCCGGCGATGGCTCGATGGTGATTTCGGACAAGTTGGAGGTTATTAAGTCTAGCTGCGCTAAGTCATTTGCCCCTTTCCCTAACGGTACGTAATGAGTGATGACTATTGTCTAGTAGGGCTGAGCTTTGAGCAAATGGGCCTAGTGGGCTGGTTCTAATATGAAGCCCAACTATGAAAATTTGGGATGTTTATAATAAGAAGCCCAAATTTTGAATTTTGGGCTTGCTATTTCATGGCCCGGAACTTTGTTTTTAACTGACAAAAATATCCTAGATATAGGTGGTAAATATAGAATTTTAAATGGTCAAATCGAGAAAAACAAAATTGGTTTAAAAAAAATAAGAAAAATTATAGATTTTTAAGGTTAAAATTCCACATCATAAAAAAAGAATTCTAAGATCGAGACCGAATCTAAAGGATGAGACATTTTTGGTGATGTGTAATTTTAATAACGGATCTCAAGCCTCGGAATCTGTGTATAGATTAGGGATTTGAAGTTTTAATGGTTGGATCTTAGTCTTGAGATATGTGCATCTAGTTTTAAATGTATAATTCATCCTCAATTTTTACATAGATCTCGAGGCTTGAGATACGTTATTAAAATTACACATCACCAAAAATGTCCCCTCATTTTACGTAGCTCTGCCGCGATCTTAGAGATTTTTTAACATACTTCACAAGTATAATGTTTGTGCTCTTTTTACTAGGATGATTAAATTGTAACAACTAAAACTTTAAAAGTATATGAACTTTTATAACTACCTAGAATTTGTATCACACTATTCTGAATAGGTTTCATCTTTAAGGCAATAGAAAAATACAAATTTTATAAAATGATAATCAATACAAACATCCATTGAGTTCCCAAAATCAAATATAGTGTATATTTATTTAATCAATTAGAGTTGCATATTATTTTACTCCTCAATTAGGTTTTTTTTTCCTAATCTTAATTAATTAACTAATTAAGGGTTAAATTTGCAGGGTGTATGTTTCATAGTGAACTTGGGTTAATGAGCTTCGAGCACCCTAAAAGCAAAATGAAGGCAATGCCGAGGATCGACAGTGAAGGGGTGTTGTGTGGGGCTAACTTTAAGGTTGATGTCAACTCCAAGGTTAATACCATGCCACGTGTCGGAAGCGAGGCCAATTGGGCAATGTGGACTCACAATTAATAACCCGCCGTATTTCAAATCATTTAATTATTGTCTGCATTTGTAATCAAGTTAGTAGTTTTAAATGAAGTGTCCGTTTGGTGTACGTATTTAACATCTGTCTCTGTACTCCCTTTTTCTTTATAATAATAAAAAAAATACAATCTTCAAGTTTTAATATGGTGTATAAGTTTGTTTCTGTTTTTTTTTTTTTTTAAATTAAATATTTTAAGTTTAAATACTACTAACATTTTATCTCTTACGTGAATCGGGTGTAAGTAAAGATTCTAGTTTTTAAATCTAGGGACAAAAAAAAAGATAATGATCTGATAATATATGCTTTGTCCACATCTATAAATTAGCTAATTTCGAGCCAAAAAAATTAAAAAAGTTCAACTAATTCTATACAAAATTGAATTACTTTACTATTTGATCCTATTAACCTCACACAAAATTTCATTCATTACTTCTTACTGGAATACAGTAAGTAAAATGAAGTGACTTTTTTTCAGTATTTTATAATAAAACTTTAAATTCATGTGGAATAAAAATATACCACAAACTTGAGTATTATTGTCTTACAAAATAATAAATATCATTCAGCCTAAAACGTTGACTTATCTATATAAATCTAATCATTCATCTTGATTTATTTTTTATTTAGCCACCACGAATGAATGTTATATTAATGGTAGATAAGATCGGGCCTAAACGATCTGAATATTTTTGTCTAGACAACAATCGTCACAAATAAACTAATCTCAATTCTTAAGTAATAACATGCATTTTACTATTTTAGACTCCTCTCAATCAATTAATTAAAGATTTCGAATTCAAAATACCATGTTTTCTGGATTGATTTTTTTTTTTTCATGGTCAACAATTTATACGTTACTGGCTCAGTGTGACATATATTATTCTAGGTGTGGAGTACCCATGTCAACGGGTCTGACAAAGTGCGACATAGATTATCCTAAGTAGGGAGTACAATGCTACTGTGATATCTATTATTTTTATAAAGCGGACATACTACAGATAATGCCCTTTTGATAGTTCTCCTTATGGACTAACCTATAAAGGCATTCAATTTGTGGACTGGACCGGTGCGACATAGATTATTTTAGTTGTGGATCACGATAGTCCCAGATTACCTAACCTATTCTTCTTTTCCCAAACCGTGTTTTACCGTTAAGAACTTAACACGTTTCCTATAACTAATTTTGTGGTTTTTTTCTAAAATATTTTTTAGATTGCTAAACCCTAGAAGTAAAATATTAAATCTAAGGACACGTATCAAGATTTTAACAATAAGAATGAGACAGATAATCTGAATCGGCTCATAGTATATGCAATTTTACAAATTTGTCATAAAAGAAAATTATATATCTAGTTAAGGAAGGTACCAATAATTTAACTAATTTATTTTCCCTTGAATTTATTTTTAACGACTTTGACTGAAGACTAAGCCAATCAAGAAGAGTAAATTTTGTTTAGGAAACTTTCCTTTTCAAACGCGTGCCTCCCGATTTTCTTTTAAAAGCACTTCAACAAACAACAAAGACTATTTCTCTCCCAAATACACAGCCATCTTCATCCTCCTCGTCGATGATTTGATCTTCCACGTTTAAATCCACGGCAGTTGATTCTTCATCAGCAGGTCGATTTGATTCCAGGTAACTGCATTAAGTGCGTTTCCTGTTTGAAAATTGAGCGTCGGATCTTCATCTGCTGGAGATTGGTTGGTTGAGTTAGAAACCTGAGAGTATTGTAGTCAACGGCGTTCAATCGGTGTGTTGGTTACAGATTGTTGTAGAGAGTGATAGATTTTGGCGATTTTGACTCGGTTTTAGTTGGACCGATTGTGTTTATGGTGGTTGCAAGGAATTAGAAGTAATCTGAAGCTTCAACTGATCAGGTAAGAATAATACATTACAGTTTCTTTGAATTCTCTGTTGTTGTGGTTAGTGATAGTCCATTTCAAAAGAAATGTGAAATAGCCTTTGATATATATCTGGTCTGGCTTCTGTTTTCTTATTTGCAGGGGATTTACACTCGGCCAGCTCTTTATTTAGAAAGTAGAAAATGATTTCGAGATGCTGCGGGTTGAGTTCGAAGAGGAAAAGAACTAGTTCCAGCTTGTCTCGTGGAATTCAAGGTATCATTCAGTTTGGACTACCTTTTATGGTGTCGAATTTAGGAATTGATGTACTAAGCATGTTTCTATAATGTATAGTTAGTTTTTTTAGGAGTATGATAGATTTGTCATGAAACTCTGCCACACTTGAATAGTTTGTATAGCTTGCTTTAATTTTTCATGATATTCTGCCACACTTGAATTAGGAGGTTAGTTCTGGTATTTCCATGCCTTGAAGAGATAAATTATTATCTAGAAAGCTATTGCAGTTTCTTCTTTCAGTTGTTGTGTTAAAGTGGGTCTTTTTTGGTACAATTCCTATCTAGATTTGCAGTGATGATGCTGTATTCCCTGATATAGCTTTTGCAAATGTATAAATGATATGATCATTATAATTCTTATCTGCTGATATGTCTAATCTATAAAAAAAAATTGTATGCTTCAGTGCATTTAACTATTTATCTCATTCATGATTCCAGTTTTTGTCTCTCGTCTTAATGCTTTGTAGGTGTACATATACCCACAAATGTTGCTCAGTTCTCTTTCAATGAGTTGAGATCTGCCACAGATAACTTTAGCTTGAGCAACAAGTTAGGTAGAGGAGGTTTTGGCATTGTTTACAAGGTATGGAGAATTTCTGGTAAAATCTTCTTGCTGAAATATGTATAGTCTTAATGTCTATTAACAACCATATTACAAATGGCTTTCAGGGTGTTCTCAGGAATGGGATTCAAGTTGCGGTGAAGAGACTTTCCGTACAGTCCAAGCAAGGATTACGTGAATTTCTAACAGAAATCGATACCATAGCCAATCTCAAACATCCAAATCTTGTTCATTTGGTCGGTTGCTGTGTCGAAGGGGCTAATCGGATCTTGGTGTATGAATATTTAGAGAACAACAGCCTTGACCGAACATTATTATACGGTAAAGATCCGTGAAATATTAGTGGTCGAAACTGAACTTCCATAATAGAGAAATTTGAAAGCATTCTATTTTCTGCTTCATTTCAGGAGGAGGTTTCAGTGGTGCAAAAATCAATCTGGACTGGCAACAGAGATCTGCTATTTGCCTGGGAATTGCCCAGGGACTTGCATTCCTTCATGAAGAAGCAGTCCCGCATATCGTTCATAGAGACATCAAAGCTAGTAATATTCTCCTCGACAAAGAATTCAAGCCTAAAATCGGAGATTTCGGGTTGGCAAAACTTTTTCCAGATGATATCACTCACATTAGTACGAGAATAGCAGGAACAACGTATGCATCTACTGAACTCTTAATTCTTTCTGTTTTTCTTTACCGTTTTCTGCAGATAAACATCTTTCTGGAACTTGGTCTGCAATTTTTGCTCAAACTCAAAATCCTTCAATCTTATTCTTAGGGGTTATTTGGCGCCGGAGTATGCACTGGGCGGTCAACTCACAATGAAGGCCGATGTTTACAGCTTCGGGATCCTTGTTCTTGAAATAGTAAGTGGCAGAAGTAGTACCCGGTTAGATTGGGATGCTGGACAGAGATTTCTACTCGATTTGGTAAATAAGCTTATTCTCGATCTCCTGATGAAAAACACGATATCATTTCTGAAACAGTTGAATGAAGTTATAATCTTGATATTCAACAGGCATGGCAACTTTACAAGAAAGGAGAAGTGATGAAAGTGATTGATCCTGAACTGGTAGAGTTCCCAGAAGAAGAGATAGTTCGGTTCATGAAGGTGGCGTTTTTCTGCACACAAGCAGCATCGAATCGAAGACCCACGATGAGTCAAGTGATCGAGATGTTATCGAAGAAGATTATAATAAATGAGAGGGAAATCTCAGCTCCGGGATTCTTCCAAGGGTCGGCTCGGTCGGGGAAGAAGCCCTCGTCAACTGATTCGAGCTATCAGATGAGTACTGTGCCTTCTACAATCACTCAGGTAACTCCCAGATGATGAAGAAGAAGAGTTTGCATTGAGTAATTATTGATATGGTAGTATTAATTTATTTTTGTGTAATCATTTGTGAGATTTGGTTTTGGTCACAATCTTGTATTGATAGGCTGGTTGTTGATAGGTAAGAGTGTCACTATCTTAGGTATTATTTCTCTGTAAAGTGTAAGTAAAATATTACACAAGTTGCATTCTATGTATGAGATAAATTCTCATATAAGGTACTAAATTTCACATTGACTCTGTCTTAAGCACTCAAAGAGTTAGTTGGACCGACCGTTTATGAGTTACACATTAAAGTTAGTTGGACCAAATATTTACAAGTTACATTTTTTTTTACCTACCGGTAAAATGAATTGTATTTTCAAGAACAAACGGAATTTCACTAATAGAACAAATTAAAACTAGTAGAGTTTGAATCAGAGTGTAAATACTTATGATCTACACAAATTCGATTCGAACAAAATTCAAATTCCACTTGAAAAATTTCGAGTCTGATAAAACTAGGTTCTAACTACTCGCTAGCCAATTCGAGCTTTATTATATACATAAATCAACAGAGTTCAAATCGAGCTCAATTTTTGTAATTATAAAACAATTTTTGTAATCATAAAAATACTAACTTATAGCTTACGAGCCAAACTTAATTTTTGTAGTCATGAAAAGTGCTAACTTATTATGATACATGATCTGTTTACGAGTCGGATCAAGCTCAATTATGTCAAGCTTGGATGCAAGGCTAACCGAATTCAAGCTTAAAAAATTTGAGCTCGACCGAGTTCAAACTTGAACTCAGTAGTTTCTAATCGAGTCGAGTCTAGCTTGACCTCGAACTACTAATTGAACCCATCAAACCAAACAGAGAAAGTTGAAATAAAGATTAAATCACTCAGAAAGTGTAAGGTTTGAGCACAGTTGGTCAACTGATTCATCTAAACTTCTCACACCGAACATTACCGAAACTATATCCGAAAATGCGAACTCTTGGGTCTTCTTCCTCAAACATGCTTGGCCAAGAAGGCAAGAACAAGCCTATTCACCTCCTCAGGCAACTGCTCATGAATAAAATGGCTTCCTTGAGGCACAAACACAATCTCCAGATCAACTGCAAAGTCTTTTGCATTTCCTTTCCTTATGTAATCCTCAATCCCTGGGAATTTCAAAACATAGTCCTTTTCCCCCATTATCAACATAGCCGGAACTTTCACTACCGGATCCGGTATTTCAAATTCCTCCCAAAATGACCTAAAACCAAATGAAATCAAGATCAACCACTAAAATGCCAAACACAAATAGTTTCGAGTCGAGGATACCTGTTAAAATAGATGTATATTCTGTCTGATTTTCCTAGTTTAGCTGATTGTATTCACTATATGTTCATGTAATGTCGTTTAGAGGAATATACTGAATTTACCAATTCTATCAATACCTGTATGGGATCTGCAATGCAGTTCGAAATCCCGACTTTTCATACAGAGCTCCGTATTGTTTGAGATCTTCTTCGGTGAACCATGGAGGAAGAGGGGTAGAATCGTCTACCAAGTCCATTATTTCTTGATTTTCTGAGGATGCTATTGGTATTTCGGGTCTTGAAAACAAGATATACACGTTTCGCACAACTGTTTTGGCATCAAGGCGGTCGAAATCAGCTTCTGCTCGTCCCGGTTGCTGCAGAAAAGAGAACCATTATCAAAAAGAAAGATAGTAACTTGATGTTCCCAATTGATACATTCATTTTAACGAAAAGACCAAAACTATACAGGCTTGATCGATCTTTCTTTTTGTTCCATGCAAAATATTAAAAACTGAAACTTTACAAAGTAAAGCTTATTTCTTTGCTTTGATGAGAAGGTACATTGCTATAATGATGAATTGTGTGTAATAAAGGCTGCATTATATATACAAGCTTGATCAATCTTTCTTTTTGTTCCATGCAAAATATTAAAAACTGAAACTTTACAAAGTAAAGATGATTTCTTTGCTTCGATGAGAAGGTACATTGCTATAGTGATGAATTGTGTGTAACAAAGGCTGCAATATATATACAAAGGCTGCAAAATATAAAAACTGCAACTTTACAAAGTAAAGATGATTTCTTTGCTTCAATGAGAAGTTGCATTGCTATAATGATGATATTGTGTGTAACAAAGGCTTACCTTCCACCTTGAAATATAGAAGCCCTCGGGAAGCGATTCGTCGTACTTTGGTGGACTAGGAGGCAGAAGAGGCACACCCATTGTCACCACGCCTCGGACCCTCTCCTTGTGGAGGACGGAGAATAAGTATGCAGGCCGAGCTCCAAAGTCTTTGGCAATCAAAAACACCTTCCATTGCATTGCATTGCATTCAGTATTCATCAGAATGGTACTCCAGAGAAAGTGCAAATATATTATTATCAAATAATATATATAGAAGCATGTCATTTTAGCTATATTGGAAAATTTGAGCTTTTCTGGTCATTTTGATGCATGTTTTCTAGTTCCAAACTACCAACTTTAATAATTTATATGCTAGCAGATTGTAGAGTTTTGACTAGTTACCTTCAAATGGAAAATGTAGCAATTTCTCTGCTACTATAATTTAAAACCATCTTATTTGGTTAAAAGATCAAGTAAGATTGATAAAATGAGTGTAAACACAGAGCTAAGCAACTTTATTAGTTTCGATTTCACATTCTAAAATTGCTCTAATCCCTCTTTTCATATTTGTACAGTTGATTATAACCTAAAATATTGCACAACTTGCTTTATAAATAATGGAAAATATTCTAACAAATATTCCACGAAACAACAAGACATGCATGAGATCTTTGCTGCTATTCAACAGATCAGTAAGTTGGTATAGTATCTTTGTTCTTTATTATCATTATACAGTTGATTATAACCTAAAAAATTGCACAACTTGCTTATAAATAATGGAAAATATTCTAAAAAAATATTCCATAGGACAGCAAGACATGCATGAGATCTTTGCAGCTATTCAACAGATCAGCAAGTTAGTATAGTATCTTTATTCTTTATTATCATTATAAATTCATGCCAGGGTTCATAATCCTCTCTTTTTGGTACAAAAGTTGGTCTGCTTGCATTTGGATCTTTGTTTCGGCTTAATTTTGATCTCATTCACGTTTTCTTCAACAAAGATGGAAAAAACAATCTGGAAATGTGGATAAGGTGGTAGAATCTGATGATCAAATTCAAATCTTATTAAAACAATTTTTTATTGAATTGCATGTGATCGTCGTCTGATACTAATCATTGGGGAAGTAGGAAAGAGGTATCAAACCTTTTCGATCTCAAGAGAATCCAAAATTGCCAACAGATCAGCGATTATGTCCTTAAAGCAGGCCTTCTCCGGCACGGGCGGAGGATCCGATAAACCGTAGCCTCTGTAATCTGGAGCGAGGGCGCGGAAGCCGGCATTCGCCGCAGCCACCATCTGGTAGCGCCACGTGTACCATATCTCCGGGAAGCCGTGGAGGAAGACCACCACATTCGGTCCTGAAATGAAGCGAAAAGAGTATCAGGAATCAAAAGTTTGGTGGCAGAAGAGTGATCGGGGAGTGGAAGAAGAGTGATCGGAGACGAGACTAGATTTACCTGCTCCGAGTTCAGCTACATGGAGCTTCAGGCCATTGGATTCGACGAATCTGTGCTGAATTTGGTCCATGGAGGTTCAACAACGGAGATACCAAAACTTGCAGATCAGACTCTCTTTTATTTTTTTTCTTGTTTCCACTCGGATTAATTTTTTTTAAAATATAATATATTTATTACATTTTTACATACTGATGATCCAGTAATATGCAGCCACATCAACAAATTTGGTAGAGTCAGATAAGTTGATGAAATTGTTGAACAAAATCAGGCCGCGACAGTTCAGGCCAAGCATCACATATAATTTTTTTTTTTTTTTTTTTATCTTCACATATAATCTCATATGGGCTTAGTTATAAATAAAATCGGCCCAAGTTAAGCCGTAAGCCCAATTTCATTTTTGGCCCGTAATAAAACCGACATTGTCCTCAAAGTCGAAATCCGAAAATCTTTGCTCAATTTATCGATGAACTCCCATGTTATCTCCTCTTTGGCTCGGCCCTTCCATTGGATCAAGATTTTTGTTATGTCCTTGTTACCAAGACACACCATCTTCTGAGAAAGGATCGAGTGTGGAACACGACTGGTAGTGCGGGTGAACTCTTTGGGTAGCGGCGTAGCATGCCTCACCTCTCCAAGAGTTAGCTTTAATTGTGACACATGTATTGTCGGTTGAATGAGCGCCTTGTCGGGAAGATCCCAGCGATACTCCACGGGTCCCACATTTTCCAAGACCTTAAAAGGACCAAAGTAACGAGGTTGTAATTTTTGCACATCTTGCTTCATCATCGAGTGTTGGGCATAAAGTTCTGGACTGATCGCTTCCGGTTTGCCACTAGCTTCATACGGTTTTGTGTTCGGGTCAAGAGAAATTTCAGCATCTTAACATTTTCTCTCGGTCACGTAACATGGGGTAAATCCATATAAGGCTTCAAATGGTGTCATCCCGATGATTGAGTGAAATGACGTGTTACACCACCATTCAACCAATGGTAGCAACTTTGTCCAAGAAGTCGGTCTTTCACCCGCCATACACCTCAAGAACGTCTCAAGGCAACGATTAACTACCTCGGTTTGGCCATCGGTTTGTGGGTGATACGCGGATGAAGTGCACAATGAGACTCCAAGTTGCATGAATAGTTCTTACCAAAATGAGCTCACAAAGACCGGATCTCGATGCTCACGATGTTGCTCAGTAGCCTTGTAGCTTGTAAAGTTGATCAATGAACACTTGAGTTACCATAGAAGCCGAATAGTGGTGGCCGAGCGCTATGAAATGACTATATTTTTTTAACCGATCAACAACTACAAATATGATCTCCTTACCATTTGATTTCGGTAACACGGTAATGAAATCCAGTGAAATGTCTAAATATATCCCTTCTGGTAGGTAGCCGAACGATCGTACATATATTTTTGGCACACATCACAATTTCCCATAAATTCTTGCGAATCTCCTTTGAGCTCATTTCAATACAAGAGAGTAGACATACGTTTAAGAGTTACCGTGGCTTCGGAAAGCCTCTCGGTTGGTGATGCATTGAATGCTCTTAAAATATTCATCATCAACTCATTATTGCAACACACCACGATCTTACTATCCCGCTTGAGAAACTCGTCCGTCCATGTGAACTGGCACCGGGCGGCCCCTTGTTTGAGTTGATTTAGCATGTTGCGATAGTCAGAATCGGCGTCCCAACTTGCCTTTACTCGGTCTAGCAACTTGGTGGAGATGGTCGAGAATGCCATATGGAGCAATTCCGGCCTGATCACTCTCGATAAGGCGTCGACCGCTTGGTTGTCTGTCCCCTTCTTATAATTGATCTCATGATCATACATGAATAGTTTAACCGTCCAACTCCGGCCAGTAACCACCCAAAAACCCTATAGTTGTTGATTTAGCTAGAAGGGTTAACTTCGTCAATTCGCTAAGTAACAAAAGGTCAGAATTTTCGCGGAATGACTTTTAGGATATGCATTTTATTGGTTACGTATTACACTTCCGTTAGACTTAACCCAAAAATAGACGGAGACACCAAATTTCAACAAACACCAAACCCGAAACAGTCAATTTCAAGACATCAGATTTCAACATGGGTCAAACCTCATACAGTTTATTAGTTATTAACCCGAAACACTTCCGGTTTTGACCCGCCCCGTGACCCGCGGGTTGGCTGGTCAAAACCTGGTCGGGGCCCCGAGACCCGTTGCCATCCCTAAGTAGAGCTCTGTCTCAGTAAGTAAATGCTAATTTAATCCGATAGCCATCAAATAACAGAAGAGCAAGGCACTAGTTAATAAGAGATACCTTATTTTGCTCAGCCTCTAACTCTTTTTTCCATTGTTATAAAACAGAAAAAAAGGCGTAAATCAGAGAAATTTCCTTTATACAGATATAAATCAATCTACACGCTGATTTCCAGTAATTAACCTGCCGTGGAAAGTAAAGATGATGAGGATTTCATCGGCGTCGCCACATTGCGTCGTTCGCTCGGCTTTCTTGCACGCAATTATATTCAATTTTCCCACCAATGCTGAAGCTTATATAAACAAGCATCTTCATTCATCAAATTCTCCAACTCCCTCCATCTTCTCTTCCAGACGCACTGTCGACACCGCCTCTCCTCCAGACGCCGCCGCCCCCGCCGTTCATACCTCCTTTCAGGTCTTATTTAAAACTAATCTAATTTATTATTATACTAAAAAAATAAGCCTTAAGTACACTTAACAACGTTAAAAAATGAAAAATGCTAGCTAAAATAGCCGTCAATTTTATACGGCAAATTTGATCGATGCCACGTGGTTGAACTTGAAAGAGAGAATGTTTTCTTGCTGTATTAATTAATACTTTTTATTATTATTATTAATTTCCATATATGCCCCCGTAGCATGCATTAATAATATGGTTTAAAAACCTGATGTTTTTAAACCATATATATGAACAAGTTATTTTTTCTTAGGCGGTTTTTTATTTTTTATTTTTATAAATAAAAAAATCGGGCCGAAATATAGTTATACGAACAAAGTAAGTAAAAAAAATCGGTATCACCGATCAATTTCACTAGAATGTATGATTTTTTTTTAATCTGATTAAATTAAGTTTCTTATTCTTTTTGTATTTATTATATTATTCTTTCGTTTTTGTCATCAATCAAGGATAGAAATGGAAAAAATGAGAAAATAAATTGTCAATAATGCTGGAGAGAGTCTCACACGTGTAGACTAGAATCCATTATCGAACAAAACTGTCGACTAGAATCACCGACCTGTATAGCATTACTCTTAAAAAAATAGCTTAACTTAAATTGCAGATATGAGCGACTCAAATTTCATTGGTACCGAAGATGGGGATTATTACAACAATCACATTCCCTCCAACAACAAGCTATCCATTATTCTGGGCTGCATTGGACTTGTTGTGCTGGTGATAGCGTTGATCGTAACACTTCTAGTATGGTGGTCTTCAATCGACAGAAAGCAGCAGGCTCATGAGGCCCATCCTGAGCAGCCCGAGCCAATAGTGGTACGGCAACCTGCTGGAGCTGGACGAGACAACGTTTAATATTATAATTAAATGTATGAATGATTTAAATAAACTTGTTTTGTGTTGTGTTTTGTGTATGTTTGAAATAATTGATCAAGATTCTGGTTGGGCTGAGTATGTGAACCTATGGCCGCACATGGTTCCATAAAAATAGAGTTATGAACAGGGGCGGTTGAGGGGGTGTAGTCGCACCCCCTCAACTCTAAATAATTTGTATAAATATAATGGATATTGTAGTATATAGGTAAATTCCGCACCCTCTCATTTAAGTATGAAAATGTTTGTTGCACCTCTCACTTAAGTGTATATCTAAGATTCTATCTAACTATCTAAGATTCTAAAAATAATTTTTATTTATTTAAATAAATACAAAAGTATTAGCAAAATAATATGCAATGATAGTTTAGTTTAGTTTAGTTTAACGGTGATAGTTTGATCAACGATTTTTTTAGAAATGATTAATCAACTGATTCAAGCATGCGAATGACATGCGAATATGTGCAACATATTTAATCGTGTTATGTCTTAGGCAAAAAGACACATCTTTTGGGAAAAAGACATGTCTTTTTAATATTAAAGGTCAGTCTGATAGCTAGCACGCGATCTATATTTGGCGGTAATACTTAATATATAGGTATTATTAGTGAATACTTATTTATGAAATAAATTAATAATTAACTGAATATATTTTAGAACATTGCATTATTTAATAAACAACATATTTTACATTTACCAAATGGATAATAATTCGACATCCGGTCGTACTCTTAGTAGTAAGTACATTTTATTTCGGGTTGCACCATTCATTCTGAATCTAACTCCTCTATTGATTGCACCCTCTGGACCCTCTAACTCCTCTATTGATTGCACCCTCTGGCCCAGGGTCTTAGGTCCGCCACTGGTTATGAACATATTAGAGATATTAAAAATAAGATACGGTGGTTATATTTGTCTTTATTCAAGTGTCATTAGTGATCACTTTTCGTCCAAAATTGATTCGTCAATAAATCAGTTAAAAAATTGGATAAATCTTTAAAGTGTGAAATTTTTTGTGAAAAATTCATAGAAAGTTATTAAGTAACACATGTCAAGTGATGATTGTTCATAAAAGGGTTAAGAACACAATAGGGGCCTGAATGTTTGCCCATGTTGCCAAAAGGGGTCTGAATTAAAAAAACGTATTATTTAGGGCCTGAATTTTGAGTTTTGTGTATAAGTGAGGTCTCCGTCTATTTTTTCTGTTAAAATTGACAGAAAGTGGTCACATGCCAAGCATGTGACCAAAAATAATTTGAAAACCCGAAAATGCCCTTTGACCAAAGTGTGTCTCTCATATGTTTGACCTAAAATGACGAAAATACCCTTTAAGCCACCACAGCTCCGGCGACCACCACCACCACCCGACGACCACCACCGGCCTCCGGCGACCACCACCGGCCTCCGGTGACCACCACCGGCCTCCGGCAACCACCATCGACCTCCGGCGACGACCGAAAAGCTCCGATCGGAGCCGAAAAGCTCCGATCTGGAGCCCTGTGGCTCCGATCGGGAGCCACAGAGCTCCGATCTGGAGCTCTGTGGCCCCGATCGGAGCCACAGAGCTCCGACCGGAGCTCCGAAGCTCCGATCGGAGCTTCGGAGGTCCAATCGGAGCCTTTTTGGCTCCGATCGGAGGCAGGTGGCGGTCGCCGGAGGCCGGTGGCGGTTGCCGGAGGCCGGTGGTGGTCGCCGGGCGGTGGCCGGAGCGTGGTGGCCTTAATTGCATAATTAGTTTGTAGGGGTATTTTAGACATTTCACATTTTATTAATTTAATTGATAAATTGTATAATAATTACAAAAGGGTATTTTTGTCTTTTCACGTGATTCTGTTAGATTTAACAGAAAATTTGGACGGAGACTTGAAAAAACACAAAACTCAAAATTCAGGCCCTTAATAATACGTTTTTTCAATTCAGACCCCTTTTGGCAACACGGGCAAACATTCAGGCCCCTATTGTGTTCTTAACCCTTCATAAAATGGAAAGAGAATGTAACTATGCATTGCCATGTGGACCTAGAAGTGCTTTCTATGGATTTTTCACAGTTTTTTTCACAGGCTTTCTATGGATTCTGGGCTATATATGTAGTACGTTAGTCACTGTTTGAAGCAGTTATTCTTCCTCTACACCTTTCAAAGCGGTTAGACTCTAATTGAAGTCAAGTTATTTACAACAATCCATTGATTTTTCAATCGCTAGTTCATTCGAGCTCAATCTCTTGAAACTCAAATTCAACTCAATACATCACAACAAAGGAGGATTTCTCATTTTACTAGAAAAAATGAGCTCAAAATCGATTCAAACTCACCTGACAATTACTACAGTATTGACCAAATCGCTTCTTGTACAGCTGATTCACATAGTTATAGAGTAAACATGAATGAATATAGTTTTGGCTCGAGCTGCCCGAAAAAAGTGTCCTATTTACCAACTGAACAATTTCTTTCCTACAGCACCAACAAATAAACACTTTTCAGCAGCAATAGCAAGCAGCATCACATATAATGAGAACTAAAAAGGTTCCATTGTGCCGCTCTTGAGTCTCTCCATTCGGGCTTGAAGACCCGATAACGCCTTTTCGTCCATTGGAAGGACTCCACCCTGACCACTTAAAGGAGTCTCCATGCTGGTAGTAGTGTTAGTAGTGGTTGGGTTATTATCTGAGTCCACATTATTAGATAACACTACTTGTGCATCATGCGGTGGTGCCCCGTTCATATATAACGAAGCAGCCGCTGCTGCTGCTGCACGGTTTGAGTCGGGGTTCCCAGAAGCAGCTGCGAGTTGGATGCTCTTCATCCTTTCTCTAATTGCATCCAAAGTCCCGCCCGTTACTGCACTCAAACAAACATATTCAGCTCATAAGTTGTTGGGTTCAAAACTTAATCACAGTTTCAGGTTTGCGCTATGTTGTTTTTAGGTGTCCCATGTTTAATTTGTTGGTAATAGACATCTTAGGTTTCGTTTTAGTTGCTAATTGATACGTGAAGAAACAGAGAAATCCAGAGAATGGATCCTGAGAAGAACTCCAATCGGAGACCAATTTGATTAAAATCATCGCTAAACTCATACAGCAGATCCACCTAGTATTTATTAGGGTTAGAACTCCCAATTTAACCCGAATACCCCCCATACTTCAATGAATGCTCAATAGAGTCCTTATACTAAAAAGGTACATATCACTAATAGGCATCCCAGGTTTCATTTTAGTTGCTACTAGGTGTCCAGGTTTCGTTTTCGTTGCTTTTCTATTTTTCGTCCGTTATTTTGTTAATTTTGACAGATTTTGGTACGGGTTTTCTTTCAATTCATGTATATTTATGCTGATTAAGTTAAACCGAACCTCAAATTTACATAAATTCTTCAATTTAGCTATACGTACACACTAACTGACATAAGTTAAAGAGAAGTATTATGCCATTTTGTTCTTTTCTCTTCTATGATCTTGTTGAATTTTATGGAGCCATTAGTCCAAAATCCGTTGAATTTAATAGAAAAAATGGACGGAAAACTAAAAACAACGAAAACGAAACATGGGAGACCTATTAGCAACATAATGCAAACTTGGGACTGTGTTTAGGTTCTCTAACCCTAAGTTATTTTCCTACACCAAAAAAAAAAAAAAAAAACAGTAGTGAGAGAGAGGCAGTGAGACTTGCCTCCACCGGGAAATCTTTCGCTTAATTGCTCTGCCAACGAGTTATCAGCAGCAGATCTCATCATCGAAGGGTGTAAGGTCCTATTATCACCACCACCCTCTGCATAAGAAGCTGGCAAGCTGAATTGTGTTGGTGGTTCGGGTTTTGAGTTCACAGGTCTTGCATCCCCTCCTACCATTGTGTTTGTAGGGACTGGTGACAAGGGCGCTAGTTTTGGGGAAGAGGAGACAGCTGGGGGAGGGGTGGCCATTGACAAACTCGTTGGTGTTCTTCCAGCAGCAGCGTTCTTCTCCATCTGACCATCAATCCAATCCAATACAACCCAAAGTCAATCAATAACCATTAACTGCTTCCCCCAAACTAGTACTAACAAAACACTAAACATACGTGCACAAACCTGAGCTAAACCATCTCTGATGTAAGTTCGGAATGATTCACTAGCATTTTGCAACTGGGAAAATATGTCATCCTATATTTGAAAAAATAAATGATAACATTTAAATAAAGGAAAAAATTTAAGAACTGTGGCAAAGGAAAATATATCAAAACTACGGATAGGTACTTGGATATTTATTTACCTTGGGATAAAGTTGAGTTATTCTATACAACTCGTACAATCCGATGGCGCAAGTCTGCTTGTCACTGATTTTCTTGAATATGGCAGCAAGTTCTGGCTGGAATTTCACAGCAGAGATTACTAGAAAGTAACTTAGAACATATAAATTATTATTTATATACATGATGAACCCAGCTAACTATTTAACTTTTTAAAAGGACGTGAGGGTACAGTAGTCAATAGTATCATACATGATTGAGTGTGTTTGAACATACATACCTTCAACTGAGCATCTGAAGAATGGGTGGGAGGCGAGGGATTATTTGCAGTAGTTGTATTGCCTACAGGGCCTGAAGGTGTCAACATTCGCGCTGCAGCTAAAGTCTGCATGTTGAAGTTGCTTGTTAGATCGAAAGAGTTACTGCTAAGAGTAAGTGTGAAAGGTTTACAGTTCACCAGCGTATAACATGCTCTCAGAGCCCCGTTTTTTAATGATATTTTAGGCCTCTTCATGCTGTAGGCTACTAGATTTTGTTTGGCCATGGCCGTGTGAAGTGTTAAAAGTCCTCCAACATCTGTTATTTCGACATTTGTTTAAAAAGAACTGAGTTGGGTAAAAATATAAAGGTTTCACCACCCTATCAGCTTAGGTTGGGTAGCATGGATCACCTGTTAAGCCCACAATTATATTTAGCACTGTTCAAAAGTGATTTACTGAAATAAGTTGGCCAAGAAAAAGGTAGAGTCTAGCAAATGAGAGAGAATACATGGAAGTCAATTCATTTTTTCCTTTTTATTATTTGGATGTTTAATACCTGAAGATTAAGGTCGATGTAGGCAAGGATGATTGGCTGCGGTTCCATATCTATCGGGACCATAGAAAGGTGACCTTTGATTGCGGTCCCACGAAGCTTCACAAGCTCATGCAGAACAGTTTTAACCATTCGTAATGGTTTATCATCAGCTCCAGCCCTTTTGCATTAACAAACATAAAAAGGAAGATAATCAGAATCAAATAACGAATTAGGAAAAACTAAATCAAACAAATGGCCAAAAGAATCAAGCAATGAGAAGAGTGAAGACCTTCTCCTGATTTCCTCCATTCCTAACTCTTGCAGATATATGTGAATACTTTGAAGGATGCGGTCAAGATCAACATCATGTATTGTACTCTGAAGAACCTGAACAGAAATTAGAAGAGCATACTCAATAACAACAACATTTATCAATCCACCAGGAGTCAGGAACAGATTACCAAAAAAATATGCTCTATTACTAGAGGCGTACCTTTGTTAGTTTAATTAAACATTTCACAACCAAATCCAAGAACTTCTGGTTTCTAGCAGCAACAGTCTCGGTAATTGCAGGAGAAGGCCATCTTAATGGGTCAAGCGGACGAAGAAGATTAATCAAGACAACGAACGATGACGTTCGTTCCGCATTATCCTAAAACAGCAACCATAAGTCAGGACCACTCTGCAAAGGGACATTAAAGAAAAGGACATGCGAAGCAACTTCTGTTTAAAGTACCAAAATCTTAAGCATCAACACATTCAAAGCTTTGAGAAGTTGACTGCCATCATCCATTCGAGGAACTCGTTCATCCAAAAGCCAGAGAAGAAGTTCAGTGATAAGACGGTCAAGTGTCCCCTCCTTGACAGCATATGCAAGTTGCTTATTTTGAAACGTCTGTTGCAGATGCTACATCAGTATACAGTGTGATGGATATATAACATAAGCTAAAATGGAAGAAATGCAACTTCACCTGCATGAGAGTATTGAGAACATATTTACAAGATCTTGATGAAGCCCCAGTCAGACTGTAATCAAACGTCTTGGCGACCTGTTTATAGAGGGACATGACTACCAATAATTCAGAATGCGTGTAGAAGTAATAAAAGTGTTTTCCTTAAATCCATGGATTGATCAAAACTTCACCTTATCTGCCAAGCATGAGACAAGCCTATCTGCGTCTTTAACAAGATCGTTCATTGCACTACCATCAGGATCATTAGTTGCTTGTGCCAATTCATGGCACACAACCTTCATTCCCTCAACCGACTGAAAAATACAACAGTTCAATATGCAACATAAAATAATACAGGAGACATATGAGAAGATAATTTATTCAAAAGCCAACAAGATATACTATGAAACCTATATATTACTAGTGATTCACATCGCAAATGCAAGCCCGCAGTGAACACCCTAATACAAGTTGACATTTTCTTTTGGCATCATACTATGACTCCTTTTCCATTAAATCATCCCAAAACACAATACCACCAAATTCACACAAGTAACATGAAGGAAACAAGATTACGACTGGGCTTAAAAATCCATTGAATGTAAACTACACAAGTATAGCGTATGACCTGCTCAGGAGATCCAAAAGAAATGATGTCTAGAGCTTCATTCCAATCAGAGGGGCCACTTGCACGAGGCATAATCTGTCTAACCATGGGAACTTCAGGATAACCATAGTTCTCTCTGTAAGGGGGAAACAAAACATAATTGTAATCAAACGCAAGAATGAAATTGAAAAACATGTGATACGTCAAATATCTATCTATAATGGAAAAGAGTACAATGAAGAGATGATTATAGAACTAAATGTCAGCCACCTTGCTGAAGCGGGGACGGGTATAGAGCGTGCAACTTCACCACTCTGCTCAGCAACATCTGATCTGCATCTCAAGAGAAGCACATGCTTAAAAAATGTATATCTACTGAAGCAGGATTAGTTTCCATTCTATTTCTTTATAAGAACAATATGACACAGTATCCAGTGTCAGAATACAGAAAATGACATTTTCTGGATCATAATAGTTTTACTTACCATGAAAATTTTGATACTGTAACTTGTCTACAAATACATCAGATAATGTGTCATCCTCATGGCACAGTGTTTGAAAGAGTTATTCCTCAATGGAAAAGAGAATATCAAAACGTGGTTTTACCAGTGGTAGGCCTCCTACCAGATAAGATAGATTCAACTTTTCGGTTGATTATAAATTAATTTTGATTGTAGGCCCATGTGCAACAAATAACAACAAAACTAACAAAAGATTGCAAGAACCGGAAGCCTTATGTTCAGAAAGAACAGATCTCAGAAACTATCCAACATATTTATAATGAGATAGAGTAAAGTGTGAGAAAATGACAGGTTTAAAGCATCCAGATAAAAACGCACCCATTTTCCCTAACTGATCTTCTCATTGCAGCTCTGGCTTCACCAGGCTTTCCCTCCCTTCTTTTTTCCATTTCCCGGGCCTGCGAGAAGGGAACTATTTATTTAGTATAACATTATATTAAGGCAAAACAATGAATACACAATACAATAAGACTGCCCAGACCTTCCACTTAAATCTGTCATCCAACATACTTCTCTGAGCATCAGTTAGCTTCCCAACATATCTCCAGATGTCTTCTCCTATATCAATCCAAAGGAGAATGCATTAGAAATATCTAATGAATATACCAAGTCAATCCATAGTATTCCATACCCATGCAGGTGAACATAATATGAGAATAATTTGCTTAAACAGGCACTCCTTTACGTAGAAACATCTCGTGAATCTACCAAGCCAATCAATACCCACACAGGTGTACACAGTTTGGGAATAATTTGCTTAAACAGGAAATAATCCGCTAGAAGTTCTAGCGCATAGAGCTAAATGACTCGAAACTTCTTTTCTTAACAAGCATATACTGATAACGAAACAAATTCTAAATGGGGAACTCTCAGGATTCGTAAAAAGAGAAGCGGCAAAAGTGTGTTACTGAGATATATATGTTGTGATGGATGCTTTTTAAAACTATGACCCTCGTTTCTTTATTCTTATTGGTTGATTTGATAGGTTATCAAATTTGTTGTTTTGAGGCACCGTAGAAAAGTGAAAAAGGACCAACGTAGAAAAAGGACCATTTATATTGGTATTGTATATCTGGATAGATTGCCAAACTATGGTAGACGCTATCTCTACAGAATATAGTTGAAACCAAATGTTACTTCTGTAGACCTCATACCAAGTATCTTATAACCCGTCGCCAGAGTATTCAAAGCAGCTTTCCTAAGTTCACCATCACGCTCAGCAGTCAAGCTTGCAACAATCTGCAGAGACTTTAGTTGTCCAGTGATCTGTTGAGAGAAAATTTATAAGCAACCCCTTGAAAATGGTATATATGAAAACAGGCGGGTTGTACCCCAGGAATAAAGAAAAAAGTGGATTTGTACCTCAGCCACATGATTGTCGATTAGAAATCCAACAAGATCAGCACATTCAATTCGAGAACGGTTGTTCTTTGAGCGTAAACCTTCTACGATGTATGGAAACGTTTTTGTCGCAGAGTACGTATGAACAATTTGCTTCGTCAATTCCCGCATTTTTTCTCGTACTTTCTCAATGTTATGACCAGACTGCAATATAATATAGAACTAGACAAATTATAACCTTGCTTTTAAGTGTGAGAAAACTGATATATCTAAGGTCCTAAGTAGAAGAAACTAGCCTTTTCAATCAAGCATGGAAGGAATATGGATGCTTCTGCTTCAGTTAATGAATAGCCGCCATCCCTCAATCTGTTGAAAAGTTCAGGGAGAAACTCCAATACCTACATAGAATGAATGGTTTACAAAGGGCAGCATAATATGAATATGAAGTTAAAAGCACGAAATATGTCACAAATGAAATGAATGAAAAAATCACCTTCAACAAACATGTGGTATTTGATTCACAAAACCTCAAAACAAACCACTTCAAGAGGACATCTAATACTTCAATTAGTTCTTTAACGATGGAAGGAAGCGCCTGAAATAAAACCGATATATTAATAATAAAACTACAAATTCAGATAATCACGATTAAGCAAGTATTGTTGTAAAGTAGAACACCTTCTGCAGCATATCAAGACCATCAACTTGCTTCCGGAAATCAGGGCTTAAAAGTCTTCTGTGCAAGTCCTCTCTGAAATACTTAGTAAGATCGTTCTGCAGTACATGGAAAATAGGAGGTCTAAGTCATAAATAGACTGAAGCGACTCATCTTTTAAATAAAAACACTGCAAAACCTCAAGATCTTGAATCTGTTCAATTCGGAGCTCTTCAAATTTGAACCTGCGCATTACTATCCTCTCTCGTTCCTCCTGAAGAGAACCCCACAGCATGTATATAAGCAATGTGTATATATATATGTATGTATGTATACTAACTCTACATGCAATGAACCACATGTCACCAGGTCATCACTGCCACTCATTTTGAATTTTTAGATGATTTTCCACAGATCCCTTACAATTGCACGCAATTATATGTAGAATAGTAAATACATTAAGATTTTGTAAAAATATTTGCATGCAGCGGACGGGTTTAGGTCAAGTATTGTATTAATGCAGTTAAAAACATAAATACAATAAAAAGGAAATTTACCTTCATGGAATCCTTAACATTTAACAGTGCTTGCGATTGTACAGCAATATCTTGGACAGACATGATCAACTCTGCCTTTGAGCCCTTTGTTGCATTTGTCCGCTTTGAAAACAATATGCCAGTCAATAACTGTATGACTTTATTGAATATTGAAAGTTGAAACACTACACGAGGGTATGTTGTGAACATACTGAAGATGTACTTCTAGCTCCAGGCTTTGATACACCGTGAGAGACTGGTTTTCCGACCTTAGGGTTTGTTTTCGATGTCAACCCCATTGACGTAGATCTTGTTGAATCGAACGATTCTGAAGAAACTCATAATATTAGCAACAAAGCTACTTTACATACATGGGGAATGGGGAGAGAAACTGAAGAAAAAAACTGAAAGGTATACACAAAAAATACCTGACATTGCTCCATTTGGTTTCAGTCGTTCAAGAACGAGAGCCAAAGCTGGCCCTTGTATGTCTCTTAGGCTTTTTGTCACCTGAATGCAGAAATAAAAGAAATGTTAGAAATAGAGATATTATTGCTATCATTAAGGATAAGGATCTACACTATATATATAAGTCTCTGCTCAACCCTAGAGGTGTCGAGGAATAAGAGCTCTCTAAATTGTAAGTTGGTATCAGAGCGAGATTCTAGGCCACTCAAACCCTAGTTTCTCAGTTTTGCTTATTGCCGTCACACCAAATTTATCTCCAAGTTTCAGACAGACCCATTCAGATTTAGGGTTTGTATTTCGAAATTGGCATCAATAATCATCTCAGAAGCAGCCGGTCATCGCTTCTGTTAATCCACTGCCGGAGCTGTTAATCACGCTCTGGCCGCCCGGCGCTGTTCATCAACCAGACTTAGATTCCTATCTCTTGAGAACTCAAGGACAAGGAGGTACGAGCCTATAGAACAGATCTATAGCCTATTCCAGTACGTTTCGCCGTATTCCGCCTCACGCGCCGCTGCTGCCCATATCCCATCACAAGCTACAGCAAGGAATTCATCTTCAGAGAGCTCAGCGGTTTAAACTTCCATTGACTCGGCCAACTTGAATGAACCCACCAGCATTCAGAATTCCCTCTCTCTCAACATCAAGTCCTGACTTGTGATCTTTAGACAAATTAAATGCAGGGAGCACAACTTCAAGCATCCACAACTACTAGTTCTACCGCTTGCATCTCTCAGTCTGGTAATAATCAAAATCTATGGATTATTGATTCAGGTGCTTCAGACCACATAACGGGTAACCTTTCCTCTTTTGACTCTATATCTCCATTAAACTCTAGTCATCAAATTACTCTTGCAAATGGCTCTAGAGTTGCTCCCAAGGGAATTGGTAAAGTCTCACCAATGTCTTCTCTATCCTTGGAGTCTGTTTTATACATCCCTGGTTGCCCTTTCAACCTCATCTCTGTCAGCAAACTGGTACGTTCATTCAATTGTTCAATAACATTCAGTAAAGACTCACTTGTTATACGTGAACTTAGTACCGGAAAAACAATTGCGGTGGGATATGAATCAGGAGGACTTTACTACCTTAAGTCATCCTCAATTATTTGTGCTGCAGAGTCTCCAAACCTTCTTCACGATCGTCTTGGTCATCCCAGTTTGTCCAAACTTCAGCAAATGGTTCCCAAACTGGATAAGCTCAAAACACTACAATGTGAATCATGTCAACTCGGGAAACATATTCGATCTAGCTTCGGAAGTCATGGTGAAACCAGGGTCAATTCTCCTTTTTCTGTTATACATTCTGATATTTGGGGTCCTAGTCGTGTACCTACCCATACTGGGTATAAGTACTTTGTCACTTTCATTGATGAATTCTCCCGCTGCACTTGGATATATTTAATGAAAGAACGTTCCGAGCTATTTCCTATATTCCAGTCCTTTTTTGCTGAAATTCAGACACAGTTTGGTAAAAAAGTCAAAATTCTTCGCAGTGATAATGCAAGAGAATATTTCTCGGGAACGTTTTCATCATTTCTGAGTCAACATGGAATTCTACATCAGTCCACATGTCCTCATACACCGCAACAAAATGGTATTGCCGAACGAAAAAACAGGCATCTGATTGATACTGCACGCACATTATTGCTCCATAAAAATGTGCCAGTCCGTTATTGGGGTGATGCTGTTTTAACAGCTTGTCATTTGATAAACAGAATGCCTTCGTCTTCCCTTGGTAATAAAGTTCCATACTCTATTATGTTTCCCAAGGAACCATTATTTCATGTGAACCCCCGTGTATTTGGCTCTACCTGCTATGTTCATGATCTTTCTCCAGGACTTGACAAACTTGCTGCACGTGCCATCAAGTGCGTTTTTTTAGGATATTCCAGGTTGCAGAAAGGATATCGTTGTTATTCTCCGATCAAGAACCGATACTATATGTCCGCGGATGTCACATTCTTTGAAGACACGCCATATTTCTCTCTTTCCATAGCTGAGTCATCATCTACACTGGATGTGTTATCACTTCCTATCATGAGTACACCATCATTTCCGATACAAACTCCATCTCCGATTGTGTCAGAAATGCGTCCCTCTCCTCCACTTGTGTCAGAGGCTCCACAATCTCCTTCCGTTGTGACAGAAGTTCCATCTTCATCGGTTGATCCACCGCCTCTTCTTCAATATCAACGTCGACAGAGACAGTCTACTGCAATAGAGACCTCTACAGTTCCTACTCCATCTCGAGTATCTGAACCGACTACAGACCAGCCTGACTCATCCGAAGAGTTGCCCATTGCCCTTCGAAAGGGAAGTAGATCCACTCGTAACACTCATCCTATTTATAACTTTTTGAGTTTTCATCGGCTTTCTCCATCCCACTTTGCTTTTGTTTCATCATTATCTTCCGTTACTATTCCCAAAACTGTTCGTGAGGCGCTTGCTCATCCCGGATGGAAGCAAGCCATGATTGACGAGATGCAGGCATTGGAGCAAAGTGGTACATGGGATTTGGTCCGATTGCCGCCGGAAAAGAAAACTGTTGGTTGTAGATGGGTGTTTGCTATCAAAGTTGGAGCTGATGGTCAAATTGACCGCCTTAAAGCACGTCTTGTGGCCAAAGGCTATACTCAAGTTTATGGTCTAGATTATGGGGATACGTTTTCTCCCGTAGCAAAGATTCCTTCTGTACGGTTACTTCTCTCTATTGCAGCTATCCAGCATTGGCCGTTGCATCAGTTAGATATTAAAAACGCATTCCTTCATGGAGAGCTTGAAGAAGAGATTTATATGGAGCAACCACCTGGATTTGTTGCTCAGGGGGAGTCAGGACTTGTTTGTAAGCTGCATCGCTCTTTATATGGACTCAAGCAATCACCACGGGCCTGGTTTGGAAAATTCAGCTCTGTTATTCAGAAATTTGGGATGAGTCGGAGTGAAACTGACCATTCTGTCTTCTACTCGCACTCTTCCTCTGGTCTCTGCGTGTATCTAATCGTCTATGTCGATGACATTATTATTACTGGGAGCGATCATGAGAAGATTAAACAGCTGAAGACGCACTTATTCAGTCACTTCCAGACCAAAGATTTAGGGAGTCTTAAATATTTCATTGGAATTGAAGTTGCTCAATCAACGAATGATATTTGCATTTCTCAAAGGAAGTATGCACTAGATATTCTTGAAGAAACGGGCATGTTGGATTGTAGACCTGTTGATAGTCCCATGGATCCGAATAGTAAACTACTTCCGAATCAGGGAGAGTTATTTGATAACCCTGAAAGATATAGAAGATTGGTGGGCAAATTGGTCTATCTCACTATCACTAGACCAGACATCTCGTTTGCAGTAGGGGTGGTCAGCCAATTCATGCAATCTCCATGTGTTGAACACTGGCAAGCGGTGATGCGAATACTTCGATATGTCAAGAAGGCTCCAGGTCAAGGGTTGATATATAAAGATAAAGGAAACACTGAAGTGGTGGCTTACACTGATGCTGATTGGGCAGGTTGTCCAGTAGACAGAAGGTCTACGTCTGGTTATTGTGTCTTTCTCGGAGGAAATCTAATATCGTGGAAAAGTAAGAAACAGAACGTTGTTGCTCGTTCTAGTGCTGAAGCAGAGTATAGGGCCATGGCAGTTGGTACGTGTGAGCTTCTTTGGGTCAAACAACTTCTTCAAGAGTTGAGGATTGGAGATAATAAACCAATGAAACTTTATTGTGACAACCAAGCAGCTCTACACATAGCCTCAAATCCAGTCTTCCATGAGAGAACCAAACATATAGAAGTCGACTGCCACTTTATCCGCGAGAAGATCGTCTCCAAGATAATTGCCACCGAATCTGTTAGTTCTAGTAATCAACTAGCTGATATTCTCACTAAAGCCCTTGGTGGCTCTCGGAGTCGGTATATTTGTAGCAAGCTTGGTACACATGATATGTATGCTCCAGCTTGAGGGGGAGTGTTAGAAATAGAGATATTATTGCTATCATTAAGGATAAGGATCTACACTATATATATAAGTCTCTGCTCAACCCTAGAGGTGTCGAGGAATAAGAGCTCTCTAAATTGTAAGTAGAAATTTAGTCACCAAAATCAAATAAAAAAGGCCAAATTTACAGGTCGATGCAGGCACTCACGGCTTCTTGACTACTAACTCTCAAAATTTCTGACATGCACGCTTCTGCTGCTTTCCGAACATCCGATGATTTATCCTGAGAATTTTTTATTTTTGTTCAACTCCTATAACCCATTTAAAGAAGGGGGGAATATTAATTAATTTGATGAAAACCAATACCGTCATAGCAGTAGCCGCTGGTTTGAGTAGATGCACTGCATCGGAAAAATCACTCAAGCCAGAAAGCTGCTTCGCAACCCAGTCAAATAGATCTTTTCTCCCTTCGGCACCAATCTTGGGGTCAACAACAGCACCAGCAATACAAGGAACCTACAAGAATGGCCTTACTGTGACTGGGAATCACCATGAGGAAAGTAATCTCACGGAAGACAAGACAAAGGCAGAGAGGGAGATACCATTTTATCAAGATGAACAGCTGCTAGCCATGAATCTAACGTGACCAAAGTGCATTCTCTCATATGTTTTTTATTATCACCAAGACATTTCAAAACATCAGAGAGAATACCCTGCAAAAATCAACATCTCTTCATGTTAACTAAGTTCTCCAACCAAAAAAGCATAGCAGGTGAAAGAAAAAGTTCTGAATGCATTCAGAAATAAAGAGAAACCTTGCTAGCCTTCTCAAAAGGTGGTCCCATTGCAGATGCCACAGCACCAATAGCATTTAATGCTGACATTACTAAGTTCTTATTGCTGTCACCCAAACGCCCTCTAAGAGCACCAAGCAACTCAACTGAAATTCAACAAGTATTTGATATAGCATTTGAGATAAATATTAACAGTACAAGTTTTTCCTATAGCCACCAAAAGAAATTAAAGCTTAAGATACAATGTGAAGCAAAATGTAGCATACCTGTCCCATTTGGTAATATGCGCTTGTTGGCTTCCTCTAAAATTTTGTTGACTGCTTCAATGGATTCCAACCGGACCTGAAATTCAGAAAATGATTTACATCATCCATAGATATTCAGAATGTAGCTCACAAATGGAGAAAATATTATTATGTAAAGACCTTCCAATCTGTACTCTCTAAATTCTTTAGCAGGGTTGGCGTGATCTTTGTACTGATATCTTCACGTGGAAGACCGTCCAAACCACCAGCAGAAACAGTAGATGTGGTATCTGAAGCCTTGACAGTTTTTCTAGGAGCAGCGGCAGTTCCCTATTTAAATTATACACAAAAAAATCAGAGAAAGAACAGATAGCATTCACTGGTGGATGCCTTAACAACAACTCATCATACCTCGAAAGGATTTTTTTCGTACTCTGCATCAAGTGTACTAAGAAGCGCAGGCTTGACATCAGCTAGAAATGCCTTGATATCTACCAAGAAAGTACACGGTCAACGACTTACAACACAGCAGGGACAGATAATACAGTTTTCAACAAGTTACCTGGACCAACATATCTATGTAGAATGCCAATGAGCTTAATAGTAGCATTTCTAGTGGCAGCAGCACTAGATTGAAGCCCGGTATCTTTGCAGAAATCAATTAAATCCTACATAAGATATCATGGCTGAGAACTTGGAAACAAAAGAGACAGCCCCATCTGAGAAGTATGGAAAAACTGAAATCATCCAAATTACCTTCAGTTTCATATGTGATATGCCAAAATCTTCAACGGCAGAAACCATCCATGTAAGTCCTTCACTGAGTACCTTCGGATTTTTATGCTCTTTCATGATCTTGTATAGCTGCAAGGACAATAATAAAGTTATGAAAAATATAGATAAGAATGCAATTATATTTATTAAGCTTCTGGTGTGCACTTCTATTAACACATCGAACCAATAATACACGACATAATTGTCCGAGTGTCTGTCACAACTTACTCTTTCAAAGATAAACCCAGGACCAACTGCTTCTGAGAAAGTAGTTAGGCACTTCATGGCATGAGCTCGGGTTTTAATATCAGCTACACGCTCACTAATGCCTGGCAATTAGAGAGTACGGCAATCAAAATGGTATAATTGAACATTTGATATAATTATGTGCAGGTTTCCACCATAAAGATTAGTGGACAACTAAATGGCCTACAAAGAAACATACTAAACTGTAACTGTAAAAAAATTAATTGTATACACATCTCAAATAAGCACACTATAGAGCCAAGCCTGAATCAAAAGATTGATACGCACCATGAAGGCAAAGTACAGCACATTTCTTTGGAAACTTAGCAGCAGTAGAAGCAATATATGTAATGACTTCAAGAACTTGTTGTTGCACCTGCATCACTCAAAAGTCACAAACCCATATTACACAGCTGTCACCAAGCTCTACCTATACAGGATACTAATGTTAAACTTGATATACCTGAACGTTCTTTTCATTCCATCCAGGAACAGCACAAAGTAAACGAATCAAAATTTCCACTGACTGGTTTAGGTCCTGTATACTTTCAACCTGCTGCTTCACCAAGCCAATGGCTGCAACATGCGTGCGGCATTATCAATTATAAATAACTCAAATACTGAACATCTTAAAACAAGTATATCAAACAAAAACATTAGTGTATCATTTGATATCAGCGATAATATGAATACATAATTCATCAGCCTAACAGCATAGAATAATTAAAGAGATCTTGTGATGAATCACATCATGCATCAAATCCAAGCTTCTAAGAGAATATTTGCATCTAGATCAGGAAAAGTTATAATATTCAATTAAAGTAAGTTGATGCAATGTACTGCATGGCCAAAAAATAAAAAGACGATGCAATGTACTAGGAAGAATCAGTTATGTTCTGTTTATCCACATACAGTAGTCCAAAGATATAAGAGCTTTATGAAATCTTCACATTCCTTGGGAAGCCTTCTACTAGCTTGAATCATTATTGGAAATCAACAGGCAATTGGGACAAAAAGCTAGGGGGTAAATACAGCAAGTGTGTCCTCTTTATCCGCAGAAAAAAGTGGTAAGATGCAAACTAATCAATTGAATGGGTGGAAGTAATTGATCAAGTAGCTTCTGTAGAGTGCAATTCAAGAAAACATATAACATCTTCAAAAAAGTACCTTCAACACCAGCACTCTTGAATTAGGCATTATAACAATGGTTCAAGAAAATATATGATACCTTCAAGACGCTCCTTCCAAACAGAACTCTTTAGTTGGGTTATTGTATCTGCCTGTATAAGTGAACCCAGTCTGCTTTCTATCTCTTCAAGAGTCATCTCAGAAGGCTGTTGAGTTTAAGCAAACAAAATGAAAATAACTCATCCATAATACCAAGAATGTCAATACTAGTACAGAACATGATGATCGCCTGCCTACCTCAACGTCTTCAGGCTCAATTGATTTTGAAGGTTTTTGCGGTGCAGTTCCTTCACTTTTCTTGCTGCCACCAGCCTTTGTGGAGCCTACCTTTTTGCTACTAGCGGACTAACAATAAAAAGATAACAAAAAGACAATCAGGGCAGCAAATGGAAAAACTTAAGAAAATGAGACCAGAAAGAGAAGACTAACAGCTAAAGGAGCAGTCCTCTTTCCACTCAGCATGCTGGCAGCTGATCTTTTCTCTGAAGTCTGCACAGACAATAGCGGCATCAGATTTCTATTACCAGATTGCACAAAAGTCAGCTTAGAAACTGTACAACCAAAGACAATGCAATTTAAAAAAACCAAAATTAACTAATACAGTACAATTACCTCCGAGGATGATGCTCTACTGCTTGAAGATTGAGCAACTGCTGAAGCTAACATAAGTCAGTAATAATAAGTTTTAAAAATTTAGAACCTTAAGATCCACAGAAAAGCAGAACTTAGAAACCTGCTACTGTGCCAGCAGATACAGCATCTCCAGAACCTCCAATCATCTCCGATAGCTTTTTTTGTCTGACATCATCAAGTTTCTCCAGCGATTTCTCCAAAGGTCTCATACCAACCATCTATATAGCGATCAAACATGTAAAACCCAAACATTTCCGAAAACTGACAATATCTCTTCCTAAGAAACATCCGTGTGAAAAGGAATTACCTTCGCTATAGCTGCCAAAGCTGAAAAGGCTGCATCTCTTACATCTGGTGTCCCGTCATTTAGGCACTAAAAGAACCATAGTTAATGTTAGCAGCACGCAGTAGATCATCATTCAGAACAGTAGGCTGAGAATGACAAAGATATGTAACCAATATCTCCACAAACCAAGTTAAAGAGGAACACTCTTTGGAGGTTTGAACTCTTTAGGTACTTAAAAATATAATGTAGAGCAATGCTCGAATTCTATTACCTCCATACAAATTGGTACATACTCCTTGTGAACCTTGAGAATGACGGCTTTGTTGCTTGTCTCAATACAGTATGTCACCCAAGTCAAAGTTAATGACCGCACAAGCGGAACTTTGTTTTTCACAGCAACTTTGACGTCTGCAAAGAAAGTAAATTGTACGAGTATGAGGGGACAGTGGTTCTTAGAATAGGTTAAGCAAAATCCACAGAAACTTTAGTAACTGAAATTTTTCTTTCATAATGAAATCATATTTATCAACTAAGGCACTAGGAGGATGCCACCTATTTTACACTGGCTTGGCAAAACGCCGTTGAGCTTACACATTTACTTCTCTTTTTATCAGTAAAGAATGCAGAAGCTGAAACGCTTTTCTCTTAACTCAACTCTTAGAGCAGTTACTCTCTTCATTCCACTTATAAAATTTATTTATCCATTAACAGTATTACTAATCAGTTCTCTAACCAAAAATACCAAGCTCTCATTGTGGGAGATTTCTGTTTAAAAAGCACTACTCGGGTGACAGAAAATATTATCTAATTGGAAAGAGAATAATGAGTTCTTATGCGCATTTACCAATGTCATTGGACAGAAAATATTACTTCACTTTACCAGTAGAGTTTTAAAAAAAATTACTGCATGATGCTGTATTACACTCCTAGGCACAACATATTATCCCCCCACCACCCAAATCGGATTTATAGAAGCTGTTAACCAGAATTGTCTGTTAATAAAAAAAACTATCAAGTAAAATACAATGGGCCTTCCTTACTTTAGGAGATTGATACTGTAAAGGCACTGTTAGTGATGAATGGTAAATATTATCCAATAGGGAAGAAAATAATGAGTTTTGAACCTACCTTCTACAATGTCAGCAAGATTTAAGCACCCAGCTTTGTGCATTTCTTGGAGAGTTTGAGTAAGTGCCTCAGATGAAGTAGGTTTCTTTTCTTTGAGTTTTTCCTGCTCCAAAGAGACTTGTGAGCATGCAATCAATTGAAATTATTCATGCCAGAATTAACTTAGAATCATCACATGATTGCACATAATTAGGATAGCACGCCTAATCTTGCAAGTAAACATTACAAACTCTCATCGAAATTAAAGCCACATGCTTAGAAGAGCACTTCATCTACAGAGAAAACTAAAATAAGTTTTCCATCAAAACGGATAAACTATGGAACTATTGGGGTTAAGTGAAGAATTTATTTTTGAATTATTGATCACTCTCCATGAGATTTAGGTCATATAGGAAACCGAATATAAGTCAGAAAATTTGGGGCCTGGAATCATAATTAACAGATGATCCCTAATAACTTGATATCTGACAGGAACTTCATCCAGCCTCTATTGTTACAAATAAAAAGCATGGTAATGAAAAAAAGAAACAGCAACAAAGTGACCTATGAAACAGAAAAGTAAGTGCCTTTTGAGAGCAGCCCTTTGCCTATTAACATACTTTATATCTAATAAGTGCACATCAACTTGGAAGCAAATATTAAAAGTACACTGGAATTTGAATTGCATAGTTTCAGCATCATTAGGTTTTGCAATTGAATTTCAGCAACAGCCCAAGTTATACAAAAAGGAGACCAAAAGAAACACGCGGAAATAAAAAATCAATTTGAAGTTGCTAATGCAATTGATGGTTTGAAAAGGTATTTGCACTTACCAGTAAAACTGGTAGCAAAAACCGGGAACTCGCAGAAAAATGAGACCTCAAACCCCTGGCGAGATTTCCAATAGCTTGGATTGCTTCAACTGCAACCGCAATGTTCACATCTGTAATAAGCTGAGAAAAAGAAGTTTAAATTAATTGATTAAGAGGATTAAGAATTATATAATAAGATACAAATAGGCCAATTCTCCTTTCACTGATTTTCCTGCATATTTGACATCAAGCTCTTTAATCTATTTATATAATCTGATAATATAAAAGTGAGGTGTCCTCAAGACTAGGGGTGTATTCCTATTTTTACTTATTCACTCTATAGACATGGTAATATTCATAATTTCATACTTAGTCCCTGCACTTTATACTATGCAATATGTAGATTTATTTTGTTAGCATAATTGGTTGCCATTTTCTCTGTTTCGATTAATTACCCTTCTCAATTACGTTATGTTGCTATTCTCCGCCAATATCTCTCTCGCACCGCAGATTTCTCATGTACCAGTATTACGAACATTATAGATATCATGCTTGAGAAATTAATATAAATTACAGATCTTGAAATGAGATGGTACTGCACGTTTAGCAACACGCACACTAATTACTAGTATATCTAAATAGAACTATCTTAGACATATGAAGAAAATAAATAGTATATAAGCACACAGGCCAATCAATGGTAGTGCAAGCATCCATCTAGCAAATAGCAATGAAATATGCCTAGGGTTTGCCAAATTCTTGCATGTAAGCATTGCCTTAGAGAGAGGAAGAGAGAAAAAAACGGCTAAAGCCAAATGCTTAACTTAAACAGTATTAAAAGATATAGCAATTTGAAACACCTAATGACTTAGTTACAACTTAATTACCTTATACTGAAGTTGTTCTTACATCAAATTGATATAATAGATGACTTTTATATTATAATAATATAATTATATACACATCGATATATATACTGCACTGAGGACCTACCTAATGTTGTGAAATGTGACATGGAAGCACTGTGCATTCTAGATCAGTGAAAAATAATATTGCAACTATTGAAAGTAAAATAGTAATGCACATACCTTTTTCAATGTCCGGCATACTTCACTAAAATCACCGGGGGCTATCCTTTTTGTTGAAGCAAGTTTTGTAAGCTCTGACACAGCCTCTTTTCTTTCTGACCATTTGGTAGCTTTCTGAAAGACATTAAAATGTGACATGTAAGCAACAAAGGAAAATTGATTATATATACCAAGAAATCCAAAGAGAGAGACCACCAACCACTCCATCCCAGAAACCAGATTTCTCTAGTGGAGTCAATATGTCCACTGGATCAACTAACTCATATTCATCTATTTCCTGAGGGGCTGACAAACCAATAGTCCAGTAGTTAGTCTAACATTTATAGAGAATAATAATTTTATGCAAGCTACTTTGTTCAACTACTCAAGAAAACTGCTCTCAACACACCATCGCCGGCAGAATCTTCTGCAGGACCAGGACCAGCAACTTGCGATGCAACCTCCGGTTCTGGCTCCTTATCTTGTTCAGACCTGATAAAGACATGAAAGTATATCAAATAAATTTTGATTAAGTACTCGGATAATAGTGAGAGTAAAAACAAGTTATCTAGGCTCCACTGTATTGCCTAACCATGAACCACCAAACAAGCCGATACTTCCATAAATACCACACTCTAGGTACAATTGCATCCTCAACCATGGAAACAGAATAACTAAAACATAGAACTTCAAAATCCCTGTATGCAATAAAATAAGGCAGCGAAACGAGAATAAATAGTCTTGATGAGACAAAAGCATTTACTACATCCTACCAAAAGGACAAGTTTCACCAAACGTTATTATAATACAACATAGACAATATTCTAATCATATTGCAATGGACAGCACCAATATCATAAGTAACACACTCTAGGTACAGTTGCATCCTCAACCAATGATAACAGAATAACTAAAACCTAGAACTTCTATATCCATGTATGAAATGAAATAAAAAAGCGAAAACGAGAAGAAATAATCTTGATGAGAAAAAGTATAACTATATACTATATCCTACCAAAAGGACTAGATTCACCGAAACTTATCATAATAATAATAGTTAATACAACATAAACAACATTCTAATCATATAGCTATATAGTTGACAGCACCAATTTCATCTTTAACGGTGCATATCCAAAACATCTTTGTCGATACCACCGTCAATCTTTTGGATTGTGTGGGAAGAAAGAAATAGAAGAACTTTTGAGGGAGACAGGAGCAGAAACCCAGGAAGCTATTATTATATATAGATGGTTCAGACTAGTAGACATTGGTACAGTGGACAGTATAGATGGGGAACATGAAACAATACAAAAAGAGAGAAACTACAAAGAGTCACAGAAAGAGCATATAGACCTCAGTCTCAGTAAATGCTAATTTAATATGATAGCCATCAAATAGAAAACAACGCAGAAGAGCAAGGCACTAGTGAAGAACCCAAGGTTGGTTGGACCAACTGGTAAAGCGAGTTGTGTTCCCCGTGGGCGACCCGAGGTTGAAACCCGCCGGAGACGCCGCCTTGGGGAGGACTTTAACCTTAACGCTCCCGGTCCGAACTTGCGAAAGCAATGTAAATATATAAAAAAAAAAAAAAAGGCACTAGTGAAGAAAAGATACCTTATTTTGCGTGATGGTTTTGCTGCCCCAGTCACATTAACCAGCTCAGCCTCTAACTCTTTTTTCTTTGTTACAAAACAGAAAAGGCGTAAATCAGAGAAGTATCCTTTATACAGATAAATCAATCTTCACTGTAGTACTATACCATTGTATCTCGCATCTTCTCAAACAATATAGACTTAACAGGATCTTTCCCTATCCAACGACAAAGCTCTAAAGTCAATCCCTTGGATGATGCCCTAACATTCTGGTCTTGATGGTCAAACAGCTCCGGAAGCATCTTTAAAATCCTTTTTGGTGGAATAACTTTTGAGCCGAATTCACTAATTAACAAGAAAAGGACTGTTAATAATATATTTTCAAAAGAATAATCCACGCTCTGAGACCAGAAATTCAGTTCAACACACCTTAATGCTTGAAACATTACATCAATGGCAGGTACCACAGCCTTAGCAACTTTGTTCTTAATAGCTTTTTCCATGGCGTCCTACAGTGTGAATGTCCAGAACAAATCAAGCAAAACAAGAAATTTCATGGAGCAATTACTACAGTAAGTGCCACTACAGTTAGCACAATAAAATCTATGTACAACAAGCCACCAAAGACTGAGGAAGGTACTAAGTGAAATCAAAAGTTACCAGAAAAACATCCACAGCCTCCAATTCTACCCACAGCATAAATGCTGCCTGGGCTTTCTCTACTGTCTTTGGCCTGCCCGTCAAGCATTTAGCAACAATTGCATCACATACTTCCTTTGCATACCTAAGGAAACAAATTATTGATTAAGTAGAATATAACATTTAAAAGGCATGTGATCAGAAAGAGAAAAATAGCCATCAGAACCTTCCGGCATCAGCATCTGCAGCTCGTAGAAATGCAAGTAAAGCATCTAGGGCCTTTTCCTGCACAGGTGCATTTGAATCTGCCACAGTCTTCCGGAAAAGTGGCCCTAAAAGAACCAACACAAAACACAAAAATCTCATTCGTTTATGATATGCTATTAAAGTTAGCAAAATTCATGCTTTTCCTGATGCAAAAATTTATGTTTCAAGATGAAATCAGGGTTTATTTTGCTAAAACCCAGTCAGATTTGCTTTTAGGATTCAACCCAGTACAACATATCTAGGTAAAACGATTCCTAGTGTTCTACCCAAATTTAAAAAAATAAAATAAAAAATCTCAAGGGAGTCAAAATCCCATTAACACCTTAACTAGTGCCTCTGAATTCATTTTAAAATCTACTTTCCCTGTTCACATTAGGATGTCAGCCCTCACTAAGATTATGCACGACTCCACCTGTAACAAATATATCCTTCTCAAAAATTGTAATTTGCAGAACTTTTAGCTTGAATCCCGACTGATTTCAACAATTTGTATGGACAATAACCATCGCTCTCAAATTCTAGCAATTTGGCAAATATTTTCTATAGCATTTAAAAAGTACTGATAAAATGAGAAAATGAATTTCTGATTCTTCTGTTTTTGAAATTTCATAGAGCTAAAAAAAACTGAAATAAATGACAAATAAAGTTGAGCGAAATCCTGAAATTTTCTTTTATAACTTCAATAGAAATCAACATATTCTATCTCTCTTTGTTGATGACAAAAAAACAGTAGGTACTAATAATTTCTCAGATAGTACCTATTGAAGTTCTAGCGAAAAGCATTAGGATGTAAATCCAAAAGGCTAAAAGAAACTATTACATCTTGCCATACTACATACTAACTCCTGCTTTGGCAATGAAATTTCATTCTATGCTAGGTAAGGTCAGTAATCCCATCGTCATGCTCAAAAGAACACCCCCAATAAGTTTTTAAAATCCTTAAGACATGGGAATTAGAGTCACATGTGAATTATGGTTACAGTAATAACTAATCTAATAGTTTTTCCACAATTACTCAATAGAAACTACTAACTCATGTCACGGGAGGCCACAAATGCAATCTAAGATCTCCCACTAAACTGTTATAAATGAACAAATAAGATGGTCAAGAGTCAAGACCTCTCCTAAGCATTTATCTAACCACACTATGGGGTCAGCACTTTTATAAGAAGTCAAGAAGTTCTATTGCACAACTATTAGTTTCGCAAAATTCACTTCATCCAGATTTTGTCTTACTTAAAAATAAATGATCAGTTAATGGTCAAGAGGTGCAAACTGTGGCCAACACAATTGATCCATCATGTTCGGCGTACTTGATGTGCTGGCATCTCCTGTCATTCATTGTCTTATCATTTCCCTTTCTTTTTATAAACGGTTTTGCATCCTTTTACCGTATTACAGGTATCCTTATACTTTTTTTAAGAATTGAGGTTAGTAGTTTCATTAATAGGCCCACATAAGTGTATGATTTACAAAGTAGGGGAAAGAGACAATAGATGTATATGAAGAAAGTCCATAAATATATTTACACCTCTTCCGATATTCAGGAAAGATATCCTTATTTTCATAACAATCAAAAATATAAATCCATCATTAAAGGAAAAAAAAAAAGATCAGCTACCACCCATTCAGAGCTCATTAGAGAAGTAACTCCAACACAAACATCTCCACCTGCATTATTATTAACAAATGTCCATGCAGCTAAACTTCCGGCAAAACAGTAGTCCAATTCCTATGACCTTAAGACTTCAGATTTCAGTAAAGTAGAGTATTATTTCAAGTCTACTTTATAAAGCATGTTTCTTCAAAAATTCCAGCATGCTTACTCAAGCTATAAATAACAGTAATAGTTTCAAACTATGAAGCCATAGTGCACTTTAAAGCAACGCATCGGAATTCGGAAAACACCAGTTCAGGCGTATGTGACCATTAGATAGCCAAGCGAAGAGCTCATTAATTCTGTCCATTCTAGTACTAGCAGTGCCAAAAAAGAGTCCTGACTTTTCTCTTCATCAAGGAAATAAGATTCAATCTAATTTTCTCTGCTTCGGAAAATTATGCCTCCTTGGAACTTCACAATGAGGAAACATATGGAAGCCAACAGCTAAACAAACTATCTAGTTTTGGCTGACTATACATGCTCGGTTCCCTGATACTCAATTAGTGTATAGACAAAGCTGCGGATATACAGTAGACTTCCACACAGCTGAGACATAAGTTGGGGGAGTATATGATTGTTACAGCATTTTTACATTGGAATGCAGTGTTTCTGAGGCCTCTCGTAGACATGCACTCGAAAGAATCGCCAAATGAAGGCATAATTTCACGGTTCTAATGGCACCAAACCCTAAGTGTTATCTTCATTCCAGAAAACCTTTTGAAGAGATTAATGTGAATGCAACCGAGACGAAAAGCACATTAAGCATTCTTAGCAAATCTAAATTATTTTCAAATTCCAGTTAACAAAGTGAGACCTAGAAATGCAGCAATGCCCTGAAAACAACATCAATAAAAGAACCAGCAATCTGAACGACACGGAGAGCTACGGAGAGAGTAAGGGGGAATCAGAGATCATCAACAAATGAATCAGATCTACGTAACCGAGAGAAGACAGCACTCACCAAATTCGCGGAGGCGATGGTCCTTTGGATCGGTGATGGAGTCGCAAACGGCCGCCAAATCGAGGTTGGCTTCATTCCTCACCTTCCAATTCTTGTGAAGCAGTCGATCTTCCCACGGAAGCTTCTTCGCCTCCTTTAACAGCTTCTCCTCCTCCGACATTGCGGTGTCTCGATGTACAGTGAACGGATTTCGGTTTCTCCTTGTGGACGGATCGACTCAAGAGACTCTCAGGGATGGAGAGGAGAGAGCGGGAAAGAGATGGAGAGAAAGTTTCTTCGATTTTCTCCGCCGAGCGCCGGCGAGAGAGGGAGAGATGGGAGAAATGACAAAAGGATGATTGATTGGTTAATCGCTCTTAGAAGTTAGAAATTGAAATTTGAACTTTTACCAAAAAAATTGAAATTGAAATTGAAATTGAAATTGAAATAATAAGAGAGTCTCGGTCGGTAGGGGTATGTTGTTTTGAGTTCTACGTTTTGGGGTGGGGCGCGTCATATAATAGGAATTTGATCGTGTCTTTGCAACACGGGTCTATTGAGTAGTTTTTTTTTTTTATAAACATCTATTGAGTAGTTTATTGAAGAAATTTGTATATATTATTTTAAAAACAATTTACCAAATTAATGGCAATAATTAATTTAGCAGATATATGATATACGAGACAAAACAAACTATCAATGACTCAAATAATTAGTACCTAAGAGCATCCACAATGTATTACGTAAAGATTACGTAAACGTGGGTCTTACATGTTTATTTAAGTAAAGCAACAAAAACTATCTACAGTGGTTTTACATAGGATTCCTTAAAGATGGGACCCACACGTAAATTTATATTTTTACATAAAGCATTCCTTAAATTTAAGTAATGCACTATGTATTACGTAACCAATTTTTTATTATGAATTAATTCATTTTATAATTAATGCTAATATTGTATTGGTGATTGTTGGAAAATTTAATAATAAAATATATTTAAGGAATATGTTTAAGTAATACGATTGCAGAGAAAATATTTTTTACGTGTGTCTTAAATTTACGTATTACTTAAAGTGTACATAAATGTCTACGTGACTACTTTAAAAAGTACAATTTATGTAAAACCATTGTGGATGCTCTTAATGACTCAAATAATATTAGTACCTAACTCAATATTAAATTTATGAATTTTTTAAATATTATACAAAATTATTAGAAAAATAAAAAACAGTACAAATAAATAATTGGTGTATTTATTTTAATTTCAAAAAATGATAACATTATTAAGTTATCTTCTATATATATATAATATAATTTCAATAGATTTCATACGAAGTTGACAAGTACTAAAATTAAGTAATGACATGTATAAAAGATTTAATATTATTGGATCAACTCATTCATGATCTCTCTTAATGATGTGTAATTATCCGCCTAAGCTTCTCTAATAGCTTAGATAATCTCCAAGCATTCTCCTTACTCTACAAGATCCGTTTTTTTTTTTTTTTTTCTGAAGTGTTACAAAGCGTGAATTAATCATCACACCTAAGCCTCTTTAATAGATTATATGATCTCCAAGTACTCTCCTCACTAAAAAAAATCTTATGAAAATATATGGAAATCAACAATTCACATGAATTTTCTTCAAACACTATCTCTTATCTTTCTCTATTAAAGAATCAAATGGAAATAGATGGAAACAACAATTTAGATCAATTGTCTCGAAACGCGGTCTATTTTCTTTCTTTATTCTTTATACATCTATCGAACGGATGGAATTTGCATGATCTCAAAGTAAATATGTATTTGGAATGGTATATGTTTGTTTCACTATGTTTTTATCACTCTCATTCACTTTTTTTTGTCAAAACTCTTATTCACTTTCAATTTCTTTTTCATTTACATGTTAATCATTTTGCACTATTACGTTAGAAAGTTGAAATTGCACCATAAAAAAATTATTTAACAAATTACACTAAAATACATGAAAATTAAAAATTAAAACACATATAATAAACATGTTAAAAATAAGGGATTAAGTACCTTTTCATACCACTTCTTTGCATAGAATCCGCTTTTGGTACCACTTCTATTTTTTTGTATACTTTTGGTACCAATTCTTTCAACTTTGTATCATTTTGGTACCACCGTTAACTTTCCGTCCAAATTGACCGTTAAGTGTCATGTGCCATGCACGTGACCGCCCTAAACTTTTGAATTTGTTTCAATTTAGTCCATCTAATGCATCCCTGACTCTCATTCACTTTTTTGTTGTCAAAACTCTTATTCACTTTCAATTTCTTTTTCATTTACATGTTAATCATTTTGCACCATTACGTTAGAAAGTTGAAATTGCACCATAAAAAAATTATTTAACAAATTACACTAAAATACATGAAAATTAAAAATTAAAACACATATAATAAACATGTTAAAAATAAGGGATTAAGTACCTTTTCATACCACTTCTTTGCATAGAATCCGCTTTTGGTACCACTTCTATTTTTTTGTATACTTTTGGTACCAATTCTTTCAACTTTGTATCATTTTGGTACCACCGTTAACTTTCCGTCCAAATTGACCGTTAAGTGTCATGTGCCATGCACGTGACCGCCCTAAACTTTTGAATTTGTTTCAATTTAGTCCATCTAATGCATCCCTGACTTTTAATTTGTTCAATTTAGTCCATCGAACCCCCTTGACCCATCAAATTAAAAGTCAGGGATGCATTAGATGGACTAAATTGAAACAAATTCAAAAGTTTAGGGCGGTCACGTGCATGGCACATGACACTTAACGGTCAATTTGGACGGAAAGTTAACGGTGGTACCAAAATGATACAAAGTTGAAAGAATTGGTACCAAAAGTATACAAAAAAATAGAAGGTACCAAAAGTGGATTCTGTGCAAAGAAGTGGTATGAAAAGATACTTAAATAAAGATACAAATATTAGCAGTTCCTATGAAATAATATTTATCTGTATAATATATTTTGGGTTAAAACCTCTATAATGATGACAAATAACCAACTTTAAAAAAAAAAATTATACAAATCTATCGATCTACCTAACTCATGATTTACACTTACCTATGTGACATCACGTTTGTGCATATGTGGACATGGTAAAATTCATCATAAACTCCTTATTCAATATTTATGGTAGTTACAAATTTTAGTATGTTACATAACAATGTTAATTAATCATCTGCTAAAAAACTAAACTAAAATAAACTCACTTATGCTTGAACCCTAAATAGGAATTCGTAATATGAGATTGTCGTCTAAAAAGAGGACATTTGCCATGAAGAGTGAACCCTAACCAGGAATTCGTAATATGGGATTGTCGTCTAAAAAGAGGACATTTGCCATGAAGAGTGAACCCTAACCAGGAATTCGTAATATGGGATTGTCGTCTAAAAAGAGGACATTCGTCATGAAGAGTGAACCCTAACCAGGAATTCGTAATATGGGATTGTCGTCTAAAAAGAGGACATTCGCCATGAAGAGTGAACCCTAACCAGGAATTCACACTTGTTGTAGTGTGGGGTCGTTGCCTATCAAGGGAACTTCCGCCATTTATGGGGTGATCAATCCCGTATTATATTTGCCCATCCTGTTCTGAATCCAGGGAATGGCTATGAACATGAGGATCTGCCTCTAACCAGAGATGTCACAGCATGTCATTTTCTAGAAGAGAACATGGGGTTTGTCTTTATAAAGAGGGTACCTCAACATGCCACTTTTGATAGTAGGTCTTGGTGTTAATCCAAGATATTGTTTGTAGATGATGCCACTTGAACGGTCGTCATTTTGAGTAGATAATTTCTATAAGTTCCTTCTTTGATAGATAATCCGCAAGTTGTCATTGCGTCATGTAAGTTGGCTGTGTTCATAGCGCGATGGCTTTGCGTTGTTGGCACCTTCTTGAGATAGATGCCCATTTATGAATGGAGAAATAAACTCCTTATTGGTGTAGAGATGCAAGTATCATCTGCTATATGTAGTTGCAGTATGCTGTCTTTGAAAATATCTTGGGTTTAACTCCAAGTTTTTGATTCTATGATGACGCCTTTTGATGTAGTCATCAATATAAGTAGATTGTTGTTGATGATTAAGCGTCGTCATAACGCGTAATAGATTTTCGCTTGTTGATAGCATAATATCTTGGATTGTTGATGTAGATAATAAGCACGTAGTTTTGTTACTTCGCGTTTAATCCAAAAATAGCGTGCAAGACATAGATATGTACCTACAAACGTAGATTGACTTTATTAGATACTTGCGCGTATTGTTTTTCCGAGAAGGTGTCAATTGATCATTCCTTCTTAAAACATGTAAATGCGATTATACTAGAAACATTTGGAATGCGCAAAGTAATCTGAAAGATAGTTGTTTCTTCCGTTTCATTATGGCTGGTTTGATGACGACGTCGCGGAGTCGGTTGCAACAAATCGCCTTAATGCACCTAGCGCGATGCATTCTTCAATTTCCCACCTTAATGGTAGACACATGTTTGTGTTGTGCCCCCAAGTTTTGTGGTACTTGCACCATTCCCTAATGTTGTTGCCCAAGAAAGCTATCTTCGGAACAAGTGGACTTGGGAGCTTGTTTTCAAGTAGGTTGACGTAAATGTCTTCAGCAACCGTGTTTAGCGGTGTGAAGATGTTGTCGATATCGATGCTTGCGTCTTCCTGTTTGTTCGTTTTTGCTCGAACTCCTTTGTCCCAACTGAGGGGTGTACCCCACCTCAGTTCTTGTTCGCATAAGACTGCTGTCTCAAGCCTATCCTTTAGATCTTCCATGGTTTTTGTTGTTCGCCATCCATGAGTTCGTCCGAAGAGAAGGAAAGATCTGGCGTTCATGTTTGCATAGAACACGCTTATCACTTCTTCTCTTGTTGCTTTCGCCGAGGAGTCGTTAGAAGCGAATCTGATGAAGTATTCCATGATTGGCTCGCCTTCTCCCTGCTTGACGAGCCATATCTGGTGCCATGGCGAATACTGGATGTTTTCTTGTGGGTTCCAAACTGTAACAGCTTGTTCCACCATTTGCTCCTTTCTTTCATCAACAACTTTCTGCCTTTTGAAAGAATTTATCATTGCCACATGGAATTGGTGCTTTGCTCTCAAGGCATTGACGTAACAACGTCTTGCGGTTATCTGGTCGCCTAGCACTTCTCCAATCGCATGGTCCGTAGGGAACTTCATCTTTTGGTGGACAGTGGAGGGCACGATCACGTAGGGGTTGATCGTTGTTCGTCCCAAGATTTCGTTATAGGCCCCGAGAGATTCTACAACGACGAAAGTGACGTTGACATGCAATGCTCTCCACCCTTGGCCAAGGATGACAGGAAGCGTGATTGTACCCAGGGGTTGTGTAGCTGCTTCGGCGAAGCTGACTAGCGAGAAGGTTCCTGGGTTCAAATCTTTGACAGATCTTCCCAGTTGCTCTAGGACTTTGACATGTAGAATGTCAGCGGAGCTTCCACCATCGACGAGGATTCTTTTTACATCGTATCTGTCAATGTCCATGGTTATGACTAAAGCGTCATCGTGAGGGTAAACGATATGCTTTAAGTCTTCCCTGGAAAATTGGATGACCGCGTCCTCTTGCTCCGGTTGTTTGCGCTTTCCGTATTTTGGCAATGTTGCTGTTTGGGATGCATAAATGTCCCGAGCATTAGACACTTGTCCTCCGGCGGCAGGTCCCCCGTGTATGACGTTGATTACGCCTCGCTTAGCTGGCGGAGGGTTGTCATTGACCTTCTCTTTTCCCTTGTTTCCTCTTTTTGATGACTCTGCTTGAGCCTTTTTCGAGGGGTTATCGCCTTGATCGACAAATTGCTTCAATTCGCCTTTGAGGACGAAGTTGTTAATGCGGAAGCGTAGGCTGACACAGCTGTCCGTCTCGTGGCCGAAGACCTCGTGGTTTTCACACCACTTGTCCTTGTCTCTCCCCAGCGGGCCTTTCCTGAAATTGTTCGGCTCTTTCCACATATTTGCGTCCTTCATCTCTCTCAGTATCACGGACAGCGGGGCATTCAAAGGAATGCAGTCGGCAAGATTTACTTCTTTTGGCTTATGAAAATCTCCTTGAAAAGGTCTTTTCGGCTGAGGTTGCCAATGTCTTCCTTGTTGACCACTTGAGTGTGGTTTTGGTTGGTTCTGTTTTGGATTTTCTTTTGCCTTTTCCGCAGAGATTTTTGCCTTGTTCTGGCTTCTGAACCTTTCGAGGTCCACGTATTCTTTAACTCTTGCAGCTAACTCCTCCATGGTTTCGGCTGGGCGCTTTGCCATTTTTTCTGCTAAGGTATAGCCTCTTCGTCCGAGGTTTCGAATGAACGCTCGGACAATCTCTCCTTCCGTCAGGTTCCCCTGAATATCAGAAATATTCTGATTGAAACGGACGTAGTAGTCGGCGAGAGATTCTTCGTTTTGTTGTTGGACGTCGTCCAGAGCACCTGACCCCTTTAGCAATGTGCGCTCGCCCATGTATCGTTGAATGAATTTATCCTTCAGATCCGCCCATGAAGTGATGCTTCCGCATGGCAGTGAGAAGAACCAGTGTGCTGCGGTCCCGGCAAGAGTTTGTGAAAACGTCATTGCGAAGTGATGTGGGTTCTTTGTTCTGCCTAGCAGAGAGGCCTCGTGCTTTTGCACGTGTTCCACTGGATCTCCTTTTCCGCGATAGAGGTCTCCTCCAATCCGGTACAGTGCGTCTGGGACGCGACTGTTTACAAGATGGTCTGCGAACGGATGTGACGCCCTTTCTTCAAGTGCGTGCATACCCTTCATCTTTGCTTCCTTCATCTTCTTTTCCACCATTTCTTCTAACATCTCGGCGGTAAACCCTTTTGCAGGTTCAGCGTAACCTGTTGAAGGATTTTGCCGGTCATTGTTGTGGTAGAAGTCAGATTGATCCCTGCTTGTGGCCTGGAAGGGATCATCCCTTGTTGGGTGCTGAGGGTGGTAGAATGGGGGCTGCCTTTCATTCCTCCAATGACGGGCTCCTTGGGAAGGAGTGTATGACCGTGCAGCTTCATATCTTGCGTGTTGGTTTCTGCCCTGAAAAGGATTGCCGTGGCGAGTAGTGTCTTGCGACACCTCTCTTGCTAGCGCGACGTGCTCTTGGTTAGTTGGAGGTGGTTGAGCAGCATATCCCTGGTTTTTTAGAGACTCACGGAATGCGAGTAACTCTTCCAATGCAGCCATCATTGCTGGAGTAACGGTGGGCATTGGGTTTGCTCCCGTTCTTTGTTCGCCTTGCGGCATTTCCGTCTGAGACTCCTCTTCATTCACCTCTTACTCGAAACCAGGTGGAGGTGAGTGATGCTCGTTCCTTGGCTCTTTGTGCTGTGCGTCGGGCACATTGTCAGTTGGCAAGGATGAAGCTACGGAAGTAGCTCTTAGAATGTGGGAGGGTCCCGACTGACTTCCAGCTGGCATTTGGCCTTCTGTTCTTTTGTTTGCCGGGGACTTCTTGGGACGTCCGGGCCTTTTCCTTATGTTTCTTGTGTTCACCTCTTCGGGAGGTTTGCGATCACTCGTCATGATTTTGCGGTATGGTAGCTTGTTGTTCGAATCACGTAGACGACACCAAAGTTGCGTCCTGGATGAACTGGGTCGTGGGACGCGTCTGTTCGTATGGTTGTGCGGGTTTTCGGGCTGTAACCCTTCGTCTGGAAGAGGTTTGGGCCACTGGCGAGTGTTCGGTTGACTCCCGTAAAGGTCTGTGTCTCAAAGCGCGGTTGTGTCTCGGGGGGCGTCTGAGTCTCGGAAAGGCAGTGATCTGTGCACAAGTCTGAACGTCTGGGCGACGATTCCTGCACAAAGGACCAGTGCTAGCACGGAGAGGGGGGGTGGTGCTAGCGGAGCCCTCTCCGAAGCTTAAGTCACTATAGGGCTAAAAGAGTAATTTCTAGAGAGAAGTCAGAGCTCAAAATATCAAAGTTGGGCAAATGAGAGGATGTGTGAAAATGGGTGGCCAAGGCCTCCTATTTATAGGCTTCCTTGGGACCGGACCCGGTTTTAAAGCGGTTTAATGACGGTTCAAAAGCAAGCGGTAACCGTCACCCGTATTGGTAATGCGCGAACTTGACTTCTATACACATAATGGTAATTGCGGAAACGGTAATCGCACGATACCCGCAATGCAATCCGGACGTTTGGGTTGCTGCAACCCGGAGGTCCGGGTTGCAGTGTAATCCGGACCTCCGGATTGCATTGCAATCCGGATGCCCGGGTTGCTATGCAACCTGGACGCGCGTAAATGCGTTTCCGGACTGTTTTGACCCTTTGGGAGACGTTTTTCAAACCGAGATGTAATTTTGACGTGTTTACGAGGCCCGAAATATATATACGAACCTGAATTGGACATATATCCATCAATATAAAATGAGTAAAGTCTTTTTCGTTTGCGTCTTTTATGAAAATTATATAATGTTTTAATTAATAGAATTTTAATAGTTATGCGTATCGAGTTTAAATGTTTAGTTTTTAGAATTTATAATTGACTATAATATTAATCACAGAATATAAAGTTTAAGAAGTTAGTTGTTGTCAATATATATATATATATATTTAAAATTTATCATATTAAGATACAATATACTTCATATAGATTAATATAATAATAATAAAGTCACATTACATGCACATTACAATATTAACTAAACACAGTAATCTAACATTACACTCCACATCACAGCACAACCAAACACTTTAATATCACTTTACATTACGTAGCTCACATTACTTGTAATCTTACATTACTTGCAATCTCACATTACGTCCATCCAAACGACCCATTAGGGTCTTTCTATCATGCTCCAAGAGCGCTATGTTTTTTATTTTATTTTATTATTAGGGCGGACTCAATTGTAACTTATGTAAAATTTTAAAAGTATAAAAAAATATGGAATTTTTAACCACTGTTAATATTTGCATTATACTATTAATAATATCAATTTCCCTCTAGAATTCACCTTTAGGGTAGTAGAAAAATACAAAAAAAGTACAAAAAAACATGGTGCTCTTGGAGCATGATAGAAAGACCCATAATACCTTATGTGCCCGAGGGTTTTTCTACCATGCTCTTGGAGCACCATGCTTTTGTTTTTTTATTACTAGAGTGGACTTAATTGTAACATATCTAAAACTTTAAAAGTATGACAAAGTATATTTTTTTTTTTAACTACACTTAATATTTGCATGATTTTATTAATAATATCAATATCCCTCTAGGGTTCACCTTTAGAGCAATAGAAAAATACAAAAAAATATACCAAACGCATGATGCTTGTGGAGCATGATAGAAAGATACAATTTGATTTGTAAATGAAAGTTCATGTAACAGATTTAAAAAAAAATGATCTATCTTCGTGTTTTTTGGAGATATAATTGGGGTCACCATTCCCAGTGCCTCGTAGCATTAGTTAAATAAATGACTTTAAGCCCGCTTTTTAATAAATAAAAAGAAAAGTATGTGTAGCGATTTGTATATCAATTATAGTTGAGGTAGCAATTTGGTTGACTGTTATAAACTGTAAAGGGCTTATATCGAGATAGTTTTTTTTTTTTTTTTGGCCATGTGATAGTTTTTTATTTTTCAATTTGTGTAATACAACAATAGCCGAGCCGGCCCAACTTCCAAGCAATCCAAGATGTTGCTTGAGATTCCCAACAAAACAAGGCCTAAAAACATTTATTATATATTATAATGGGCCCAAGTATGTTTATAAAATATCCACATCTACATTGATTAAGCATAAACATCACGATTAAATTAGTCTAATTATTTTACCGAAAATCAAGTCTCTAAATAACCACAATTTTTTTTTAATTATAAATTAGTATAATTTTCTTAATATATAGCTCTCTTATTTATTATATCGAAACATTTTGCCATAATTTTTTAGCACCCACCAAAATAAAAAGGGAAAACTCCAACTTATAGTTGCTGTAAAAATATTTAAAAAATATATTAAAAAAGTGTCTTGAAAGTATCTAAATGAATTGTAAAAATTTAATGAGTAATTATTGGAAAAAAATTATATATTATAATAGATGTAACATTTTGCTCGAAAATTGAAAATTCACATAGTCAATTTTATATATTAAAATTTCGGTACCGATTTGCAATCGAACGAAAGTTCAGGTGACTTAAGTATGTTGAAATAATTACAGAAGGGAAATTCTAACTTTGAGGACCGGATTTCGAAAAGAAGAAAGTTGAACATGAAAAGAAGAAAGAAGTGAAGTTGGAAATTGGAAGGGAGAAATTTCAACTGCGCAGAGTGAGCAGCCGCCGCTTCCATTCCATCTTCACAGACGGTTCCCCACCGGCGCACCGGCGCACCGGCGAGGATCGGGTTTGAATTGCGAGATAGGGTTTAGCAATATCGTCATCTGCTGTTTCCTCGATCGTGAGTCTTCCTTTCCCCTTATTTACACATCGTTCTGTTTCCTGTAGTGGATATTTCATGTTAGGAGCCATCGCCATGGATCTCATTAGGCGGCCACAGCGGCAGCCACAAACTTTGAAGCTGCCAGTGTGAAAAATCACCCATTTTTGGTTCTCAATTCGTAATTTTGTCAGTTAGGGTTCATATTCCTGCAGATACTTCTTTTGGTCTGAGTAGTGACGATGATCGTAAATATAGGGTTAATGGGACTCTGTAATGATTAATGCTTAGATCAGTTGATTGGATCTTTGCTTGGTTTTTTTGCTGAATGTTTCTAGATTAGAGATTATTTAGACATTCTACAGTCTTGATCTGTTTTTTTTTTAAAGGTAAATAGCAAAACAGCTAGCTGAACATTACTCGAAAAACTTCTTACTTTGAACCAAATTGCTAGCCGGACTTCCCTGAATGAGCAACTAGGTACCACCGTGTCCGCCCAATTCTGCATTAAAATTTGATGATGTTTGTCACGATCGAATGGATTGGCATCCTTTGCTCATGAGAATACATCTCCTAATCATACCAGGGGAAACAAAGGCATATCAAACCCTGTTTTTTTTTTTTTTTTGAAATTCAACCAAGTAACCCATAATTAAACCCACAAATAATTAATTAATCAGTTTAGAGAACCTACCATGTTGACAAATCATGTAATTTTGTCGTCAAATTGGACGTTGGTACTGGTATTTAGTTGCTCATTCACAGAAGTCAAGCTAGCTATTTGGTTCAAAAGAAAGCTCAGCTAACTAATTGCATTTCCGAATAAAGTTGTTTGGTTATTTACCCTATTTTTTGGCTAGCTATCTACAATTGGGCTCTCTGTCAATTTTTCACCTTCCTTCCTTCCATGATTGGATATTCACTTAGTTTTTGCTTAATGCTTCTAGTTTAAAGATTCCTTAGACATTCTACAGTCTTGATGTCTCTCTCTTTTTTTTGGCTTTCCACAATTGGGTTCTCTGCCAAATTATCGCCTCCCTTTCATGATTTCCTGTTTTCGATGGTGGTGGTGGTATTTAGTTGCTCATTCACAGAAGCCAAGCTAGCTATTTGGTTCAAAAGAAAGCTCAGCTAACTAATTGCATTTTCGAATAAAGTTTATCTAGTTGTTTGGTTATTTACACTATTTTTTCGCTAGCTATCTACAATTGGGTTCTCTGTCAACTTTTCACCTTCCTTCAAAGATTGGATCTTTACTTAGTTTTTGCTTCATGCTTCTAGTTTAGAGATTCCTTAGACATTCTACATACTTATCTTGTTTCTATTTGTAGGAATTATTGGTAATTCAATCGAATACACCCACGAAGATTTGTTCTTCGTAGGTTGATAAAGCTAATAGTAGCTCCAGAGAGCCCTTTGTCAATTCAACAGTCTCTGCAATGTCCTCTTCAGAAACCCAGCAGCCATTGGAATCTCCAGTCCTCCAGAATCCATCCATTTCTCCCGAAACAAAAGAGAAGCCTCTCGAGAAAGAGACTTCCGAAACCGAAGAAGAAACTCCAGCCCAGAATGGAGAAGCAGATGAGGAAGAAGAAGAGGGTGAGTGTGGATTCTGCTTGTTCATGAAAGGAGGTGGCTGCAAGGACACATTTACCGAGTGGGAGAAATGCATCGACGAAGCAGAGAAGAAAAACGAAGACATTGTTGAGAAATGCTTCCAAGCAACTGCAGCTCTGAAGAAATGCATGGAGGCTCACTCCGATTACTATGAGCCAATACTGCGAGCTGAGAAAGCTGCAGAGGAAGATGCTATTCGGGAACTCGAGGAGGAGAAAGCTGCATCAAACGGCTCTGATGTCAACTCAGGTTCGATCGATCCCGAACAGAAAATTAAGGAAGTGGGGGAGTCTAGTTAACATAATGGCAATACTTAAAAAACAGTTTTTTAAAACCATTTTCTGGTTTATGTTTCATGCTGATCTGAGATGCTGTTCTTTGCAGCTAGATTTTTTTTGTTTTGTCAGCCTATTTGAAAGGGGGCAAATGGAGAGTTAGCTAGTCATGAAAGTGCCAAAACTTTATTGGTCAGGAGGTTTCTCTAGAATAAAAATATTGGTTTTGAGAATGCTATTCTTGAAAATACACAACTTTTAAAGCTTACATGCCTCAAGTTCAGTTCGTTTGATGTTGTTATGTGTTTGTTGTTGTTAGGCCCGATAGCTTTGTGTGATGATATACACGTGGCAACTTCTAATTGGGCGATGGGCCACCACATGGCTTCCACGTGTTGACTCCGAGCTATTCAATAATTTCTCGTGAGATTGTGTGATGATTTGGCAAGCCGAGCCACGTCACTCCTCTCCAGCCCATTGATGGACCACTTTTAAATGTCAAGGCCCATATCAATTATCATCACATGGGCCTTGATTGAAAAATCATAATATGGGCTTGATATTCCTTTAATAAAAATGTGGGCTTGAAATGAATTCACTTAATGGACATGATGTTTCTTCATAAGTTTCAAAGATTGCTTTAGGGTAATTAGGTTTCTTGTTCCACTTTAGGATGATTAGGTTAAATAACGAATTTTTTTTGCCTAAAATGTGAATAAATTATAATTTTTTTTTTTTAAATTCATACCCGTACTTTTAATTTCCGAGTAAATTGCTACACGTATTACAATTTTTTGGCAAATTGGACAAAATTTGTATGTTCCAACCACATATAGTCTTTTCATGTGTATACAAAATGAATTCAGACATAAATTGAAATAATTGTAAAGAAATACCATGAATTGGATGCTCAACTGAAAGATACATTTGCAATTAGGCAAATGTATAATTGAGCGTCCAATTGGAGTTACTTCGTATCAATCCTTTCAATTTATATTCAAATACATCCAGGATACACATGAAAAACCTCACACAAGCCTGCAAATGCTCATTTAGTACTCAATTTGACGGAAGTTATAATGAATGTAGCAATTTGCTTTGAACTTGAAAGTTTGTGTATCCAATTTTTACAAATTAAACTTCTAATAGCAATTTAGAATTTATTCAAAGTTCGAGTAACAAATCAGTTATATATATAACATCTTATTTACATAATAGTCATGAATATTTTTCATTTTCGAAGTCTCAACTAGGGATGGCAACGGGTGCGACCTCGCTGACCCGCGGGCCACCAATCCAGTTTTGACCAGCCGACCCGCGAGTCACGGGGCGGGGCTGGTGATTCCGGGTCTAGGGGCGCGGGGCCTCGAGATCCGTTCCGAAATGCCTATATATAATATATGTTAATTTAATGAAATATTTACTAAACAATATGGTTAATATAGTACTAATATAAAATAGCAAGGACCAAATTATAAATAGATGTAAATTTAGATTATTTGGGTTTGGTAATTTGGATCTGGTTTTTGGATTTATATTTTGTGATGAATTTGATGTGTTTGTATTTGATTGATGTTAGATTTGTGGTTTGATTTATATGTATTGTATTGGCCAAAAAATATTATATGGAATACTGAGAAGTGAAAAAAAAAAAAAAGTTTTTCACAAGCGGGTCGACCCGCGGTTTTTTTTCCCGACTGACCCGCCCCTTTCCGGTACCTCTGTTCGGGTACGGGTCTGCCAGGTAGACCCGCGTGCCAGTTTAGAGGCTGTGAAAACCCGCTCCGACCCGACCCGTGAAGTGCTAAATTATTACTATATTATAAATGGGTAGTGGAGTTGGTTGCAACTTGCAAGTGGCGGCAACTCGTTGAGTTGATCTGGGAAGCCGCCAATCACATGCATGCACGTTACACGTCTCCAATTTCAAAATCCGACATATTCGTTTTGCTTAGTTTATTATTAATTAATAATTATCATGTAGAGTAAGTTTATCAGGAACATGGTCGGCAGCCACTAATTAATTAAGACAAATGGAATATTATTCAGTGCTTTCATTCAACAACTCTGTAAATCGATGTTTTTGATAAAATAAATACCAATTGCTCTTAGATTTAAGCTGTTATCATTGTTATATTTTCAAAGCATCTGTCTATACTTATTATTAGAAAGTAACAAAAATAAAGTGTGTATATGTATTAAAATATAATAAGAGAACGCGCATCTGTAAATAGGGTTAAGAAGTTTTGTACCATTTTATTTTTAAGTGTCTCGTATTTAAATAGTTACTAAAAGTATTCATATTTTGTTGCTTTCTTTGTTTTCCATTCGTTTTTTCTGTTAGATTTGACGGATTCGGGTATGGATTTCTTCATTTATGTATATTTATACAAATTAAGTTATATTGAACCTCAATTTTTCATAAGTTCTTCAAATTCAATATATGTAAGTAGAATTGTCATTTTTTTTTATTTTATTATTTTCTTTTAATGTTCTGAATATTGAATTTTATGGGATCGTTAAAAGCAAAATCTGTTCAATTTAACAGAAAATTAGATGAAAAACGAAAAAAAAAATTTATAATATTTATTATGAATAATTTAAATATGAAACACCTAAAAATAATACACTGCAAATTTGAAATTGTAATTTTATATATATGGACAAGAAAAGTAAAAAAGAAAGAAAGGAGCCTCTTCTTTATTTGAACCAAAAATAATAATCAACGGTCAAAACGGAATTTTAAAGAAACAACCATCGTTGAAAGAAAAACAAAAACTAAACCCTAGAGCTAGGGTTTCATTTTCACACAGAGAAGACCCTTCTGCAACTGAAGAATCAATCAGCAAACTCAATCTTGATACCAGCAATGGTGACTCTTCCACTCCCTACCTTGGGCACCAAGGTAACCAACACATTCTCATCATTATCACAATCCAAATCATCCAACAAATCCCCTATCCCTAACCTCAACACAGTATTCATCTTCTTCCCATGCTTATGCTTGTGCGGCACGTTAACGAAGCTCCCCGCAAACTCCGTGTTCCCCGGCGTGCTCAACGAATCGTGCTCGTCGTTGATGTAAACGTCGAATTTCAGAAACTCGTCTCTCTCGAACTCGATCCCTTCGATCACTAACACTTCGTCTTCTTCGTCTTTCTCTTTTTGGGTTCTCGAAGTCTTCGGCCTCGAAACGAGAGTCGATACCTTGTTTTCGAGGGTTAGCGGGAATTGCACGCGTGGAGGGTTTCTTGGGGGTTCTGCGGCTTGCGCGATTCCGAACTTACTGGCGAGTTTCTTGATGGTTCGGACACGGGGCTTCGGTTTCGAGTCTAGCCATGGAATCGCAACGTCTTGATACTTATACCTGATGAAATTGAAATATAAAGATTAAATCACGTTTTCACTTATATTTTTAACATGGTATTTTAAATTACTTAAAAGGTTTCACGTGATGAGCTTTTCAATTTTTTTTAAAGTTTAAATCACATTTTCATATATCACCATAAGTGAAATGTTGCAAATTCATTCCAAGAATTCGAGAATAACATTTAACAACAAAATTGCGTAAAAATATTCAAAATTGTGAAGAAAACTCTTGATACAATTTTGATTTTATGAGAAATGAACTTATTTATAAGAAAAATGTTGAAAATTAATTAATTTTAACAAAAAATAGTATTGCTAGAAATATTTAAAATTGTAAAGAAAATCTTTTATAGTTTTTTTATATTTAAGAGTGATTATGTATCTTAAAACTCAATAATAAATCCTTATAAATTTTAAGGACTATTTATCTTAAAAAAAATTCCTTTAAACAATGGTAATTTTCTTGTAGCTTTTTGTTTTAAAAAAAAAATCCACAATACCCTAATTAGAGAATTAATAAAAAAAAAGTCTGTTTGAGGAAAACTCCACAATTTTGATTTTGCAAGGGCAATGAACTTATTTCTAAGAAAAAAACATTGAGAATTTATTACAAATACACCACTTTAAAAAATTTAAATGAGTAAATTTTATTAAAAAAAATCTCTTGAAATATTTAAAATTGTAAAAAAAAAAAAAAAAACTCTTATAAAATTTTGACTTGATAGTGATATTCCCTTAAAACTTAATAACAAATCCTTATATATTTTAACGAATTATATCCATTGAAAAAATCCCTTTAAAAATTGGTAATTAATTTTTTTAAAAATAAATTCACAATACCCTAATTTGGCTTCGTTGACGCAGTCCCGGACTTTGACCCGTACGGCTTGCGCGTTCTCGTCATAGAAAAGCAACGACGCATCGAGCCAATCCCGGTCGGTAAAATCGGTTCGCCTCGACCCGTCAAGCGTCTTCCAAACGGTCCACATGCGGTCCACGTTGGCGTGGTGGCCGTAGAAAATAGGGTCCCGAGCCGCAGAGTAGAAATTACCCATGTCTTCTAAGTTGGGTTGTTTATTGTCACCGCACCATATGTGTACCGCCCCGTGGGGCATGTTCTCAACCGAACCCGCTCCAGGATCCGATTCATCACCTATATAAATACACAAATTATTTAGCATATATTATTGTTTGGATAATTTGTTAGCTTGGTTTTTTATTTATAAATTAATGTATAATATATAAAGTTGTAATATATTATATCTAATTTTGTGTGTTAAATGAGGACTGAAACATGCACATATTTATCACATGTTATTATTGCAAGTTCATTTAACTAATTACAAGCTGTAAATTTTATTAAAGTTCAGCTAGTAAAGCTTCAATTCATTAAAATTTAGCTAATATATAATAAGTTAAAAACAAGTCAACAAATTTATCGTGTCAAGGATGATGAAGTCATATTTTATTAAAGGGTTATAATGTTAATATCTTATTGGTGGTTATTGAAAAATTTAATAATAAAATATATTTAAGGAATATGTTTAAGTAATACGATTGCATAGCAAATATTTTTTACATGTGTCTTAACTTTACATATTACTTAAAATGTACATAAATGTCTACATGTCAACTTTAAAGAATACAATTTATGCAAAACCATTATGGATGCTCTAACTTGCAACTAGCATATAATAAAATGCTAACTAATTAAAATAATACAAACCAAATACATGATTAGACTTTTGGATTAAAAAATGGCAACTATCCTTATTTTATTTTCATGTAGATTAGTGGGTTTGGTAAGAACATTAATTAGTGTCCTTTTCAAATTCCTAAACTTAAACAATCAACATTATCAGCTAAACTATAGTTTAGCTTATAAAATTATTCCCCTAGATCTAGTATATTTAATGTCATTATTAAAATGAACCTGTAAGCTTTAAATTAGTCGTGCATATGCATAAATCTTTGTTTATAGATATAGTGGGCAGCTGTTGACCAGCCAGATTTGACTGCCTCAAGCGATTCAAAAGACATTCATTCGTGCTCATATTTTACGTAACACTTTAATATTTTGGATAAGAAACTTTGCAACTGATATTTTCATCACAATTCATAATGTTTAGGGTTAAGAATTTAAAAATAGTCTAAGTTATAGATCATGTTGTTAACTGATGTTTCGTATTTAAAATGTTAACATTCATTATTCTAACTATCAAATTGGTTGATATAAACTTTTTTCACTTAAAATTAACGGAACAAAACACTACAAGAAATGTAATTTGTGACCACTTTTTTTTTTTTCAAGAGAAGAAGTCTCTCACAAATTATTAAAAAAATTCAAGGAATTATTATGGTTTGAGGGAAAATCTTTACAAAACTCTAAATTTTGTAAGAGATTTTCTACCTAAGGTTTTTGTTAGTAGTCATTCTCTTAGAATTTTTTTAAATGTTGTATTTTTAAGAGATTTCTTCATTCCCTTACAAATAAAGTTATATGTCATTCACAAATATATGTCACAAATGACTAGATTTATTGTACCGAAAACATGTTTTTAAGAATCAAATAAGTCTAAACCATGAGCAAAACATACGAAACTTCGAAAAATTTGAAAATAACACATTTTTGTTGTTTAAATTGTCAATTTTAATGCCAAAATTAATCTAAAAGAAGTGTAAACCAACCATCTGATAAATGGGACACCGAAAATTAACATTTTAAATCCGATTAACAACATATATCTATAATTGATGAGACTATTTTTAACTTCTTTACACCTAATATATTTATGCTTGTTTTTTTTTTTAATTAGAAGTTGGTAATTTAGAAATCTCTAAAACGCAATATTTTGCAATAAATTTTCAACATTTCCATCCTTAAAAAACTAGATTTCTTGAATTATACCTGCACGATATGCACTGCCATGGAAGAGACTTGCAGACTTGCTATTGGACACCATTTGTCTGTACATTATAGCTAAGTTATCAGAAACTTGCTTCTCATTTGTAGTCACTGAATCCACTCCATTGTAGTCGAGATCCACCAACGACGTCGCTTTGACATGGCCGGCATTGCGACGTGCGTTATACAACGGCGAATTAGGGTTTGTGTAGAAAGCAGGCATCGGCATCCCGGCCGGCGAGTCCCAGTTCCAGAAAGGTATCGCGAAAGTCGGGTCGTCGATTAGTTTTCCGAGGATCTTCTCGAAGAAGTAGAGGTAGTAGCGGTGGAAAGGGAAGAACAGCCATGAATCATGGACTTGAAGCTCTAGGTTAGGGAACCCTACCTGCAAAATAGTAGTGTATAATGAATTAAGAATCGAAAAACAGTCTCAGATAATCGTTTTTCCGGATTTAAAATGTTGATATTTTGTATCTCAGCTTTTTTTCCTGAAGTGTCGGATTTGTTTTCTGATGTTTAGTAGGATTTTATGCTTAAAAATATGTTTTTGTTGCTTAAAACGTTATTTTAATGCTAAAACCGGTCGAAAAAAGTGAAAAGTAACAAATCTGATAGTTGGTGAATCAACATTTTAAAATCTGACGTAACAATTAGCAGCACGACCTATAGTTTGGTCTTTAATTAAACTGCACAATATTCATCCTATGATCTTAAGGTTTTAGCTAGCACAGTTTCAAATGATGCTAGAGCGCGCAGTTGTTCGAATCTCCATAGCGGCAAATTAAACTTTAGGTTAACAAAAGTTTCAGGCAATGTGCGTTCAAAAAAATACAGCTCACGCATGTTGAAATATAAAGATTAAACTATATATTCACTTTTACCTTATTAAAATAAATGAAATTTTGCATTATAGTGTAAAATATAAAGTCTAAATCTCTATTCATTTAGTTTTAGGTAAAATAAATATAGTAAACCTCATCATTTGCAAAAAAAAAATCATAGATCCACCACTGCCTACCTGATGATACGCGCCGTCGCAGTAAGCACAATGCACAGCCGCTTGTTGCTTGAAGCTTCTGGGGTCGCTGTCAGGTAGAGCTTTCATGAGCTCAATGGCCTTCTCGAACTTTGCGATATATTCCTTTGACGCCAAATGGGCAGCGGGGCGGACCCGTAGGGTATTCGAAGCGGGTGGGATCTTAAAGTCGAGAATCTTAGCGGCGGGTGGTGGGCAGCAGTTCATGGCAGGTGCCCCAGCAGGCAAGTCGGCTTTCCCGCACTTGGCAAGATCCGGGGCGGTAATCGGGGCGGCAAATGCAAACGGGTCAGTGATCAAACCCGCCGCCCCGTACAACCCTCCGAGCCCGATCAACACATTTCGCCTATCAAACATTTGTTTTTCCTCATCACTATTAGGGTTTTTTGAGGCTTGGCATGAAACCCTAGAAAAAGATGATCTTTTTGATGAAACCCTAGTGTAAGTGGGAATGACAAATGGTTTCTTTTGGAAGAAGGTGGTGGCCGGCACGGTGGTCGGCACGGTGGCCGGAGATAATTGAAGAGAAGCCATTGGGTAATAGAGGATATGAGTTGTGAAGCATTAAGGAGTTTAACATTGTTTATATAAAAGGATATGTGTTAGACTTTTTCAATGGTTGCATATACTTAACTAATTTTTTATTTTTTATTTTTTATTTATTTTATATCATGTGTAGTGATGATGATAATATAAATAAAGAATATAAAGAAATATGTAAGAGTCTATCACGTGGGAAAATACGGAAGCCAATGGGCTGCTTCTTTCCACTAGTTGCGTTGTTGAAATATTTTAATATACCAATTTTGACATTAACGATCATCGAGGAGTTTACATTCAATTTGTAGAGAATCTTAAATACCTATAATGAGAATAATATTCTTATTATATATATATATATATATATAAACTAATTTTCGTTATACACTTAATCAACTCGCAAATGGTAATTATTTAAATCATAAATATGGTAATTAAAAAGTGAAAAATCTTTATAATACAAAACTTCTAGTAATAATCTTCTTGAGCACGAGCTACAATACAACAAGAGGGAAATGTCTCTTATCAATTAATTAATTACATAAATTATTGGCCAAAATACTTTAATTACATAAACTCTCTCTATCTCTAATATAAGATATAAGAAATACATTTAATTAATTGATTAGAAGAGAAAAATTCCTTAATTAGGGACGATATTTATATTTTACACTAAAACAATAAAGTGACAATTGTTATCACCACATTCCCTAAAACATGTCTTTATTAAATAATATAATAAAACCATTAGTTCGTTTTCATTTAATGCCTTTAGGTTAATTTAAAACAGTTAATTTCATGTTATGATATCAGAATCTTTGAGAAAGAGATTTTAACAAAAGTTCCCGCAACCCCATTTATTAAACAACATGAAATTAAAAAAAAAATTAAAAATAAAAGTATTCATATATGTTATAAGCTCGAATAAGTATTCATATAGGCAAATATTATATTCATCGTGGCGGATTCAGAAAATTTGTAATGGGTTCGCTTATAATAAATGTTGTTGAATGGACTAGTTCTTAATTTAAACTTAATGAGGTTCTTTTAAAATAATTGAAGAAATTAATTAAGTGGATATATTTTTTTAATAGAAAAAGCCTAAAATATTAATGCAAATACTCGTAATAAAACCAAGATCCACCATACAAGGATCGATTCAAATACGACACTGACAATTATTATTCGGTGAATTAGATCACATTACTTTAGTTAATTAATCATCGGTATTATCCAATTGTTTAGCTAGTTGTCGTTAATTATTCGGAAAAAATAATAATGTCTAGTTGTCAGATCCAGATCATGAGAGGCAGTTAGTTATACGACGACATTAAACAAAGACCAACATGATATGTTATATGAGAAAAAAAAAATATAAAGGGAAATGATTTACGATCCGGCCTAGTCTTATAGGCTAGGTCAATTTCGTTAAATTGGGTTAATTGAGTTCGATTTTAAAATTTTAAGACTAAATTGAACAAAATAAAAGTTAAGGATATATTAAAGGGGCTAAATTGAGCAAATTAGAAGTTTATGATTGGTCACATGACTTACACACGTCATTTAACGGTTAAAACTAACGGTCAACTAACAACTAACAAATGTACTAAAAACATACTTCTTTAAAACGTTTGGTACTAAAAATAGACAAAAATATAAATGGTATAAAAAAATAGATTTTGATTAAACATATCGTACAAAAAATGTATTTAACCATTTAACGTATTATTAAGTATTTGACATAATAGATTCATTGAAATATTTATTTCCCAAGTCAAAATACAATTAACGGGGATAAGTAAGAAACTTAAAGAAGTGGGACGACAAGATGGACTTTGGAATGGATAATTTCTAAAGTGGGTACGGTTGTTCCTTAGTTTGACCAAAGATAAATTCATTCTCAAGTAATCGAAAATTCAAATAAATTTTAGGCATTATATTGAATATCCATCCCATAATTTTTTATTTGTTTTACTTATATTTTAAATTTCATTAATTATTATTGGGAAAGGATATAATTTTCTTAATCTATGGGAAATTAAATATATATATATATATATATATATATATATATATATATATATATATATATATATATATAGTCAGAAAAATTTGGGACCCCAAGTTTATAAATGTCAAATTTGCCCGTATACTTTTAAGATATTGCAGTTGCACCCACCACAATTAATGCTTGTCAATAATTGTCCACACATGATGCAAAACTGAGATTGTCTAATAAATCCACTTTTCTTGAAGACACTACTTTTTAAAAAATATATATACTATATGTAGCATTATTGTATAGCAAGTTTTTTTTTTTTTTTTTTTTTTTTTTTTTTTTTTTTAAATAAACATAATGAACTCATATTTAAAAAAATACTACATAAAACCATTGTGTATATTCTATATTACGAAGAAAAAGAAAGATATTAGGGCCAAAGTTACTTACCCGTGTAATTGTAGGTAATCGTCTTAATTACGCTGAGCCAGAAATATTATTGAGTGCAGGGTTGATGAAATTAAACTCGAGTAATTTCATCAACGCTGCACTCAATGATGTTTCTAGCTACACCATTCATGAGCAGAGCAACACTTCATTCATTGATCAGATCTTCAGTTCAAATCTTGCTGAATACTGAAATGGAAAAATATTAATAGTCAGCACTTAACTACAGTGCGAGCATGAATTAAACTAGGTTTGACACATAGGCCACTTGTGAAAAAAAAGAACCAAACTTGTGTATGATATCCTGACCATATGAGTACATACATATATATACTAATGTTAAGGAATATCAGCAGTACAATGAGATATCTGTTTGTTCATACACTGTACTACCTCTAATTTAGCAAGGACAAATTATAAGAGGAGAAGAATATTATTACAAGAAGTTGTGCATATGTACTTTTCCCATCATATATATTGTACTAGCTATAGAACTTGTACTGCATTTTTCACATTCTTGATTAATTAATGCCCCAATTTACCAACCATGCATCTAATTTAGACCTTAAGCAAGTTAATATATATATACTAGATGTATGCGCATGCGTTGTGTTGGAAAATGAGCCAATTTTTATTAATTTTTTTTTTTTTGGACTAATCTTGTTTAGAGCTCAAATGTTTTTTATTATTGAGCCCAATGTTAAATCTAGCCCATTTTTTGTGAATGGAATTTGTGAAAAGAGTTTTGTACCACATCGAATAGATGAGCTCTCATCCTCCCTTCTCTTCTCCTATATAAAGGAGTCTTCCTCTTCACTTTTTTGGTAGAAGAAAATGAGATCTCTTCCTTTTGGTTGAGTATCCAATATTTTCGGAATCCATATTTTTGGAATCCAAGTTATTTTTCTCCTCCTCTGTTCTTCGTGTTGACGAATTGCAGAGTTCTTCTTAGGTTGATTTCGACTTATGTCGTGTTCAACCTTTCTAGTTGTTTTTAGCCGTTGTCGTCGGCATTTCTGTTCTTTGTTTGAGTTCAGGTATTGGGTTCGGTTCGGTCGAGCGTGTTGCATGCATAACACGATTCGATGACACTGTTGAATCCTGGGAGGTGATCGCCCCTTGTATAAACCCCTTTGCATAACCCGAGGGTGGGGAGGGGCGAAATTGCCTTAAGGAGACTGTGATTAGCACGGGCCTCAGTATAAAAATACGTATTCGTTTTCGTGTCGAAGTATACGTACAATTTCGGTGTTGCCTATATCTTGCATGTTAATTGGAGGAATTACTTGTAAGTAACCGAGATTTGATTAGTTGCATTTTGGTCCATGGACTTTATAAATTTGCATATTTACCCTCAATATTTCCAACAATCTTAAGGCAATTTTTATTTGTTGGTTTTATGAGAGGATGCTTAATTGAATTTTGAGATTCAATTTTTGGAGAAAATTATTTATTCTCTAAAAGTTCACAAATATTGTCGAACAATGATGTTGAAAATGTGAACATGCTCGAGAGCACATGCGACTGATAAAATCGCTAAGGCCATTTAGGTCGTCGAGACTGGTAAAGTCGTCAAAAGCCGTTGAGACTATTAGGACCGTTGAGGTCGCTAAGTCGTTGAGACTACTATGAAAAATCGAGATGGTCAAGGTTGTTAAACCTATTAAGGCATCCGAAATTGATATGTTTGCTAAGGAGGCTTTGGTGACTTGACCCACTTTAGCCGTTGAGGCTTATGGGGTCGTTGAATCCATTGTTGAAAATTGGATTAAGAAATCGGTTAAAACCAATTGAGTGTGTATGACAACTGTTATGGAATTTTATTTCCTTGTCTAAACACTGAGTATTACATTTGATATAAATGTACGTGTGAATCAACGAATCGATTGTACACACCTAAACATTGGCACGTATGTATGCCGCGATAAATGTACATGAGTGTTTACTCAGAAGGTTAGCTCCGTGTGAGTCTGGTTTTGTTAAAACCGAATTTAACCGTGTCCAGGTTTATTTTCTGTCCAACATAAGGAAAAAAAATTGATTTTTGTAATTGAAGTGATGAAACTTAATTACTGAAATCAGATATTCAAATCGGTATTTGAATTTCAGTAATCCGAATTTGAGGTTCCGGATTAATTACTATTGTGGGGTCGGGTACCAAATACTCGGACTTATAATAAATCTAAGGGGGTTGGTCATAAGTCCAATGTTTGAACGCTACTCAATGAGAATGTAGCTATCACTTGGCAAACAACTCTTAAATTGAGAAAGACTACAATCTTCTTGATGTTGTCTATAAATACGATTATTCTGCAAGTTATGATATCGCAGAAGCCGGCGCGGGGTTGGACACTCGTCTAGGATACCGTCTATGTTGCCGGAAAGTCGCCGAGACTTACTTCAGGAGTTGAAGTCATAAGATGGAATTATTTTTCATTTAAGTGTAATGGCCGTAGTGCCTAAAGTAAACATGAATAAAATTGGTTTTGCATTGGCCGTAGTGCCTAAAGTGAACGTGAAATAAGAATGTTCCTTATTGTGCTGAATTTGTGGCACAATAATTTAGAACATGTTAATTACGATACCTTGCGGAGGTTATCTAACATGGTTCATATTCCTAAATCATAATAGATCAAGAATTTAAATGTGAAGTTTGCGTTGAAACGAAACTTATTCGGTCGAAAGGATTACCGAACTTCTTGTTCTAAATACATAGCGATGTTTGCGACTTAATATATGTCCAAACGCGATGCGAAAAATAAGTACTTCATTACGTTTGTAGATGATAGTACGAAATATTGCTATGTATACTTGATGAAGGAAAAGATGAAACAATAACAAATTCATGGTTTACAAACAAAAACTTGAGTTTCAACTATTAGTTGTTTTCGCAATGAGAAATGCGGCAACGATTATTCTCTGTTTAGAGAGTGTTGACTTAAACACGATTTAATCGGTGAAGTCATTGCAAACCGCATAAAACCCCGATGGAGTTGGGTTGCGGGTTCGATCCAACCGGGCAACGTTTTAATGTCTATTTTGAACTAATTAGTATTAATAACGTTGTCGACGGTCAAGGTTTTGGCTTAGTGTGCATTAGATAAAAATATGAAAAATGTTGTTTTGGCACTTGCGGTGCAACAGTCGAAGCCTTTTATTGGTCTGAGGATCATACCGTTTGAGAAACGCAACGGTCTGAAAAAAAAATGTTGATGTGTTAATGGTCTGAGGATCTACAACGATAAAAGGATGATCCGAGGATCAATGATGATGTGGTTGAGAATTAGTAAGAACTTCATACCCAACTCGTGTGTTAACACATTACATTTTTTTGGTAGAAATTAAAATAGTATGGTTGAGACCATGTTTGTTTTAGGGTTATGACGGGATAGCTATTTTAACTAGCAATTACCTTTTGAATAAGGTACCCCATAAGAAGGAAGATAAAACTATGTTTGATTTGTGCCTTCGAATGTGGGGGGTGTCTTGCTAAAAATTATGATACCTCTACGGAAAAGACGCATACATTCCCTAAACCGTTGATTGCATTTTCATAGGGTTTGCTCAGAATAGTAACGTGTATCGATTTGAGTCGAAAGTGTCAAATAAACACAAAGATACGTTAATGATATCAATAAATGCATATTTCTTTGGAAAATGTATTTTTGGCTAAGTCCAGAGGAGAGGCAAGCATATGAGACTATAGAGGAAAAATAGTCAAGACCGAGAACATGGAGGGCATGTTGAGGTCGAGCCCATGATGAGTAATAGGGCGAGGATTGAAAATCCTATGGTCCAGTTTTTTGACCTATATGCTTGAAGCCGAACCTTAGACTTACCACGAAGATGTAAACTCTTCTGAGAGACCTCTATGAAAAGAGGCAATCAATAGTGAAATTGAGTCCATCTTGCAGAACCGCACTTGGGAGCTGGTGGATCTTCCGCCCGGAGACAAACCGTTATGCTACAAGTGGATATTCAAATGTAAAATGAAAGAAGATGGATCAATTGATAATTACAAAGCCCGACTTGTCATAAAAGATTATAGACAAAAGGAATGGTGGAATTATTTTGATACATATTCTCCAGTAACTAGAATCACATTCATAAGGATGGTGCTTGCGATTGCAGCCTTGCAAATTCTAGAAATACATCAAATGGATGTGAAAACAAACCTGAGGGTTTCTCTGCGCGAGAGCAGGAAAAGAAAGTCTGTAAGCTTGTCAAATCTATGTATAGTCTTAGGCAGATGCCTAGACAATGACTTTATAAATTTGACAGCGTTTTATTGGAGAAACGTTTCAAAATAAATAAGTATGAAAAACGTTTTACGTTGATGACATACTAATCGTTGGAAATAACGATGAGGTGGTCCGGTCCACTGGACCTATGTTGAATTTGAGTATTGACCTGGAAGACATGGATCTTGTCGATGTGATCTTTGGATTAAAACTCATTAGATCATCAGAAGGTCTCATTCTAAGTCAAATTCATATATTGACAAGTATTTGGATAAATTCAACAAAGATGACAAGAACGAGGTCAGTACTCCAATAGATACGAGTAAGTAATTTCAAAGAACAAGGGAGAATGGTTTTCCCAAATTGAGTACGCTCGGATTATTGGAAGTGTCATGTACTTAATGTCATGCACTAGACCAGATATCGCTCACGTTGTAAGTGTATTGAGTCGATATACGAGTAACCCTAGTGTTGTCCACTAGAACGGGGTAATCAGGGTACTTAGGTATCTGAGACATATTCGTAATCATGGTCTACACAAAGAGATATCCTTATGTGATAGAGTGTTATAGTGATGCAAAATGGATATCCGATTAGACACTATCACCTTGAGTATAAGGGGTTACGTATTCACCTTACGAGGTGCAACAGTGTCGTAGAAAATCCTCAAAACAAACAGTCATAGCCAGATCGACGATCAAGTCTGTGTTATTGTACTGGAGAAATGTGCCGAAGATGCAGAATGACTATGTCATTTTCTCGAGGATTTTACTAATTGGCCAAAACCTGTGTTAGTGCAAAGATTGATGGTTTGTTTTGGTTTAATCCAAATTAAATCCAATCTAATGAAATGTTGAAGATTTTCTTTAAGAGACAAGGTTAAAGCAGAAATAAGTGGTGCACCCCCCATTTGGCATGAAAACCTTTGTTAAAGGTTGGGAAATGGGACACTTTGCGAAGCTGTTGTTCACAAAAGAATCAATCTAAATTTAGATGTTGGATTAACAAAATTATTCCTGCAGGAAATGATAGTCTGAGGACTTTGTTGGTTTCAGAACATTGATGCAACGTTGCGACGATCAATCTGTATAACACAGTATAACCTGCATAATGGAATGTTTAGACATATACGTCTTAATTCCATTAGACAGTTGCTCTCAAATATATTTATTGTGTCCGATATCGTAAAGTCGGCAGATAAATAGCGGATCCGCTACCCGAAAGGGTTAACCAGAGAGTTATTTGGCCAAGCGTCGAAAGGAATGGGGCTAAAGCCCGTCGAGGAAACACTCTTGAGATGGAAAACCCAACCATGATGACTGGAGATCCCAAGAACTTGGTTCAATGGGACAACCTAATCACAAGAGTGAGTATTGTCACTGTGGGGGTCAAACCCCAAAGCCCATTCCTATGATGCAAACAGTGATGGAGAAGAGGTTAGCTTTTGCTGGTGTTGATCTTATAACAGTAATTGGAAATTACTTAATCAAGGTCATTTTCACACAAAGCTTTTAATGATTCGTAAGGAGAACTCAGAGTCGTGAAGATGCTCTTGAGACATAGAATCACCTATGCGAGTGAGAAGTGGGGCCGCTTCGAAAGGAATTGTTGAGGGCGCAATTTTTAGAAACGCTTGCAGAACCAGGCGAGTGATCCAGGGCCTAGGGATCACAGGGCGTGAACCGAACCATACTAGGAAGGTACCTGTGTGGGTTATGTCGTCATCTACACCAACGACAGTCGGTTCAAGGACATCGCGTCTACCGACCAGTCAGTAGAGAAGACATGATCTCACAAGGGATAGGTTCAAAGGGGTTACCCCTACCTATCCTTTGCAGGTATTGACCGTTGAACTCAAAATTCGTGTCTAAATTTTCAATTTCCATTCATGTGGGGGATTGTTGGAAAATGAGCCAATTTTTATTAATTATTCTTTTTTTTGGACTAATCTTGTTTAGAGCCCAAATGTTTTTTATTATTGAGCCCAATGTTAAATCTAGCCCATTTTTTGTGAATGGAATTTGTGAAAAGAGTTTTGTACCACATCGAATAGATGAGCTCTCATCCTCCCTTCTCTTCTCCTATATAAAGGAGTCTTCCTCTTCACTTTTTTGGTAGAAGAAAATGAGATCTCTTCCTTTTGGTTGAGTATCCAATATTTTCGGAATCCATATTTTTGGAATCCAAGTTATTTTTCTCCTCCTCTGTTCTTCGTGTTGACGAATTGCAGAGTTCTTCTTAGGTTGATTTCGACTTATGTCGTGTTCAACCTTTCTAGTTGTTTTTAGCCGTTGTCGTCGGCATTTCTGTTCTTTGTTTGAGTTCAGTTATTGGGTTCGGTTCGGTCGAGCGTGTTGCATGCATAACACGATTCGATGACACTGTTGAATCCTGGGAGGTGATCGCCCCTTGTATAAACCCCTTTGCATAACCCGAGGGTGGGGAGGGGCGAAATTGCCTTAAGGAGACTGTGATTAGCACGGGCCTCAGTATAAAAATACGTATTCGTTTTCGTGTCGAAGTATACGTACAATTTCGGTGTTGCCTATATCTTGCATGTTAATTGGAGGAATTACTTGTAAGTAACCGAGATTTGATTAGTTGCATTTTGGTCCATGGACTTTATAAATTTGCATATTTACCCTCAATATTTCCAACACGTTGCACGCGCGATAGACGTTTTTAATCTCGGTTAATTTGAAAGACATTATAAATCGTAGAAAATTTAAGAACATTTGAATTTGGTTTATGTAAACTATTTAGCCACTCAACATTGAACAACGTTAATGAACCAACTGGTTTATGTAAACTATTTAACCACTCAACACATTGAACAACGTTAATCAACGTCATCGCACTCTCATAATTAAACTTAGTAATCAGACAATAACTCAACCCTTGTTTCCATTATATGCCAATGTCGTGCTTTCCTTGGCTATGAAAAGGCGACCTAATTGGTGGTAAATGAGTTTTCTTACTGTTCGGTTGATTGAAAAAAAAAAAAAAAGGGGAAAAGGAAACCATCAGAAACCAAAGTTTATCCCCAAAACAAAGATATGCGGGGCGCATCTAAGAAAAAGATTAAGTGTATACCGAAAGCCTTCACTCACAAGTTCGAGCTTATGGGCTGATTGGTAAAGGCGTACGTCTTATTCCTAACAAGTGGTATCAGAGTCGAGGGTTTGATTCCCGAGAGCAGCATTAAAAATGAAAAAAAGTGAAAAAATGAAGAAGTGAAGGGAATATATATAGAAACCTCCCATAAAAAATGAGAAAAAATAGGGGCCGAGTTGTTGTCATGGGTACGGACCTAGTGAGAGGACGTCTTATTACTCTACAATTGGTATCAGAGCCAAGGGTTCGATTCCCGGGAGCGGCATTAAAAATGAAAAAAAGTGAAAAAAATGAAGAAGTGAAGGGAATAGATGTGGAAACACCTCCCATATAAAAAATGAGAAAAAAAAGCCAATGCGATTCCCTATTTATAGGAAATCCGAGAACCGTACCCGGTTTTATGCGGTTCAATGTCAGTTTACAGGAAGATGCTTACCGACATCGAGGGTTGGCTATTCGCTTCTCATACTTAGTAAAAATAGGGGTAAACGCGCAGTACTAGTCGACATGGTCCGGGGTGACTGCGGTAAAATCCGTTTGTGGTTTTGACGTGTTTGCGAGGTCCGAAACGTAAATGCGAACCCGAATTAGACAGATATCCAACAATGGGTACGGCCGGAGTGGCCGGGTTGATGGGCACGGACCTAGTGAGAGGTTCGGTGTAGAACTGTTGTTTGCAAACACAGTTATGGAGGGTGTTGAACCTCCTGGAGGGTGTTGAACCTCCTGGAGGGCCGAGGTGGCCTAGTTTGTTTACGGACCAGGGGATGAGTCCGGTGTAAAAACCCATGAGTACGGACTAAGTAATGAGTCCGGTGTAAACCGATGTTCGCAAACATCAGTTTAAGGGAGGGTATGTTGGGTATAAAAAAGAATACCTAAAAAAGAGATTAAGTGTATACCGAAAGCCTTCACTCACAAGTTCGAGCTTAAGAGCTGATTGGTTAAGGCGTACGTCTTATTCCCTAACAGTGGTATCAGAGCCGAGGGTTCAATTCCCGGGAGCGGCAAATGAAGAAGTGAAGGGAATAGATATAGAAACTCCCATAAAAATGAGAAAAAAAAGGGCCAGTGTGGGCCGGTTGAAGTCATGGGTACGGCCAAAGCTTCACTCACAAGTTCGAGCTTATGGGCTGATTGGTTAAGGCGTACGTCTTATTCCCTAACAAAGGCACCATCCCATGGTTCCTGTTTCCAATTCAATTTTGAAATCAAATCAAAACTGTAATATAGACTCAATTATAATGCTATAATAAAAACTGTAGGGTTTACCAATTAAAAAAAACGCACACACTATTATCTTTATCAACTTTTTAAAATGTATTTATCAAAATAAATCACGACAAACAAAAAAAATAATGGGAAAATATGTCCAATCTACTCAACATACTCAGGTTTGTCCAATCTACTCAACATACTCAGGTTACATACTCAGGTTTGTTTTAATATTGATCGACGTGACGTAAGTTACAAATTTATAATTTTATAGATATAACTCAACTTATAGTTTTCAAAGAACTACCAAATTCAGTACTTTATGTGCATATTACATGTAAAACTTAATTGCTCAACATTAATTATTTTTTAACATATTTTGAGCATAGTTATTATTAGAGCTGGGTCGCCGGACCATCAAGTCTAAATGTTGATTTCAAAACTTCAGAACTAAATTGAAAAAAAGAAAAGTTAAATGTGTATTTGATAGAATGCATTTGTACCCACAAATAGTATTAGTACTCACAAATGACAAATACTTAGCTTCCATCTAATTTGACAGAATTTGTAACATATATACTAGTTTGGTCTATCATTAAAAGTTTAGATAGCGATTTTTTTAAAAATAAAGTTCATGTAATTATTTATAAATCAATCAAATTTCGTGTAGGGGTTTGTTATTATCCTATTCATTAAATATAAAGAAATATTTTTTTAAAAATAAAATTCAAATGCATTAAGTTTAGGCACATATTCAATTAGTCCAAGCAATTATTGGCCCAAAAAAAAAAAAAATTAGTCCAATCAATCATGGCTATTCATTAGTCAAATGGAAAATACTTAATGGAAATATATTAATGGACAAAATATGGAAATAAAATATGGAAACTTATGAAATTAGGAGCCATTTAAGGGAAAACCCTCTTAATAATTATGTTTCCTTTTATTACCTTGACTATAACAGTATAATTTATTTTATTTTTCCACTTCATATTTAACTTAATTAAAAACCATGTAATAATAAATTTTATGATAAATTCAAATTACTTCCTTCTGTCACATGCGGTACAAATTATGAGTATCACAGTTAAAAAAAATATGAATAAAATAAACTTGAACCGATGTTAAAAAAATGTGAACTAGCGTAAAAAAAACGTGAATAAAAAACGTGAACTGACGGAAAAAAATTACATGTGAACTTTTTTCTAGTATATATAAATTATGCACTCTTCAGACATAACTCAGATAATATTATCAATATAATAGCTACCCAAACGCATGCTCATGACATTGCTTAAGTTTATTTGTTTTCTGGCAATTTTCTGCGTTGGAATCAGAGCTCATGTGGAAGGAGAAATAGATCAAGATATAGAGTTTGATCGACGTTTGAAACTTCTGAATAAACCTGCCATCAAGACGATTGAGGTAGAATTGTATTTGTTTTATTTTGAATGTTGTTAATCGTTTCAGAGATATTACTTCAACTGTGTATGTACACTGATATGTTTATAGGTAAATCATGAAGTCTTCGATTGTGTTGATATATATAAGCAACCAGCCTTTGATAATCCTTTATTGAAAACTCATAAAATCCAGGTACTATTTCCATGTATGTTGTAATACTTTGAATTTTACATTTTTTCCCACTAAAAGGGATGAGTTAGTAGTGGTGGCGACCCTAGGTGTATCCCTCTACGTAATGTTCGGTCTCACGTTGCCACAGTTTGATTTTTTTACTACCAAACCTAGTGAGTAACCAACATGCGCACTGACATCGTTAAAATAGCCCACAAGCATACTTAGTATAGTTATGAGGCTGACCCGTTAAGCCCGGTTACGCCTTCTCATATGCCTGACACGGTATGTGGCCAAACGCAGGGCCGTCTCAAGAGAAATTGAGGCCTAAAACGAGATTTCAATTTGTGGCCTCTTTTAGCAAAAAAAAAAAAACAACAACAACAACAAAAAAGCCTTTTTACTTAGTAATTTTTTTATTTAGAATTTATATTTCGATTTTTTGTAGATATAAAATTATTAATTAAAAGTCTATACTCAATATTTTCTAAATTTCATTTTGAAATGATAATATAGCTAAAACAAACTTTTTTGAAACATGGTTTATATTTTATACTGGAAATATTAAAAGTTTTGAAACAAAAATTGTATATATACCTATTACTATTACTTAATAAAAGAACTGTGCAAATATGATAAAGTAAAAAAAGATGAAAAAATAAAACGTGTTTATATTGAATTAGTAAATGATTTTTTTAATTCAGACAAAATTTAAACGTGAATTTATTACTGATCTAAAAAAAATTCAATTTATCAATGTTTCATTATAATGATGAACTACCAATTTATTAGAAAAATATAATTTTATATTGATAATATTTAATGAAATGAGCTATACATATTTTCGAGGCCTAAAGCCCTAGCTTGGGTGGCTTGGGCCTTAAGCCGGGCCTGGCCAAACGGGGCCTGATATTTTTAATTAGGTCGCCCCGAGGTGAATCCCTTGAGGAGTTCAAATTTGGGACTTCTGAACCAAATCACATGAGAATAAACGCCCTTAACCATTAGGCCACCATTGCTAGTGGTTTTTAAATTTTGCATTGAAAATTATATTATACTAATAAAATATTTGATAAAATGCAGATGAAACCGACTCATTCACCTATTAAATCCAATAAATTTGGAAAAATATATCATTCAACGGAGAAATATAACGGATTTGGTTTACCTAGTAGTTGTCCAAAGGGAACCGTTCCTATTCGCAGAACTACGAGAGCTGATCTTCTAAGAGAAAAATCTATTGGACATATTAAGACCTACTATCCAACTGCCGTGGGGAACCCGAACATGCATGTAAGTAATTAATTCGTTACCTTTATTAAAAGTATATTATTACACTTAAACTAGCTTTATAACATTGCCAAACTTTTTGGGAAAATTATATTTTAGTACTTCAACTATTTTTTTAGGTGTTTCGACTATTCAAATGTGATTATTTAATTGTCATTAACTTGATTCACCTGGTTAGGAAGTTTGTCTCGATCCCCATAACTTACGTTAATCGATCAAAACTCTATATCGGCCGCGACTCAATTGATCGAGCTAGAGGGCTCGCCTTGACTTGAGCTCATAATAAACATGTTCTCCCAGATTAGGTGGCTAGGTCTGACGTGAGTTCAGGCAAGGCAAGCTCCCTAACTTGGTGAATCGATTGAATACTCATTAAATAATCGCACTTCGGATAGTTGAGACATCTAAAGAAAATTGAGTTAGTTAAACAATAATGACTGATAATTAAAGGATAATATTTCTTTTTATGTTGCTAAATTACTTCAATTTGAATCATTTCTTTTCAGTTTGGAGCTTTAGAGGTTCATCATGATGAGAAATACAAGATTATAGGAGCAAAATCAGCTGTGGGGGTCTTCAAACCACAAGTCAATCAGGGTGAGAGTAGTGCAGCTCAGATTTGGCTATCTGGGGCTTCTGATGGAAATATTGATAATGGCATTAGCGCTGGATGGATGGTAATTTTCTTATTTGTCACAAAATAATATTGTGTAGTGTTACATCGTTTCATCCATTAGCCATAGGATAGAGGCTCAAACCCAGTTGATTCCTATGAATGCAAAAATATTCATGGCCAACATCTAATCCCTTAGAAGCTGATCCGGTGCGAGTAGAAACTAGTCTAGATGTGGAGCAACTATACTACTAGGGATGTCAATGGGGTGGGTCGGGGCGGGTATCGCCAGACCCGGACCCGCCCCGCGGGTCAATATGGTCGACCCGGACCCGTCCCATGCACTTTCAGATCGGGTCGGGTCGACCCGTATCATTTTAAATCTTAAATTATAATTTCTTTGTTACCGTATCCAAATTCAACTCCAAATTTAAATCATAAATTATTAAATTAACTCATAATCCAAATATAAATCACCCAATTCATTAGAATAATTGTTATTTTGACTATGTTTTATATTAGCAGTATAGTTTTATATAATATACATATATTAAATATATATGTAAAATGAATGCTCGGGTCGGATCGGCGGGTCGCCGTGAACCCAAACCCGAACCCGCCCCGCGGGTCGGCGGGTCTTCGGGTCAAAATCGGGTCGGGTACCCGCGGGTCGGCGGGTACCCGTGACCCGTTGCCATCCCTATATACTACAAGTGTTGTCCTCCTAATTAACCCCTAATACCAGAAAAAATAATTTTATTTCTCACAATTTATATTTTTTTGTGTTAAAATAAAACTAAAACGACTTTAAATTTTTTCAGGTGGACCCTGTGTTATATGGAGATTCTGAGCCTCATTTCACAGCTTCTTGGGTGGTAATATACACTTTACATTTTTATACAGTTTTTGCTTGAATTTGGTCTGTTTAGTATAATTTTGGAATAAAATTAAGGTTTGAAAAGTTAAAAGTAGTCTCATGTTGCAATTTGGTATCTCAGCCTTTTGTTGTTGTAATTTGATGTCCGAAGTATCTGATATTTTGTTATCCACTTTTTTTTCTTAAAATTAATGAAACAAAAATATGTTTTTCTAAAGTATTAAAGATATCCTTGGCAAAGAAAGTATATAGATCTCTAAACCACGAGTAACAAATCAGATACTTCGAAAAAAGTAAAAAACACTATTTTGCTGTTGCTTAAAACGTGTAAAGCATACGGAAAAAGTGGAAATCAACAAATATGATACTTTGTACAACGAATCACAACAACAAAAAAGTCGAGACACAAAATCACAAAATATTGCCTATTGTTCTTAACCAAAAGTATAAATGTGAATCAACAGGGTAAAGGAGGCGCGGGATGTTTTAATATGCTTTGTCCCGGCTTCGTACAAGTTGATAGCAAGTATCCTCTTGGATTTATTTTAGATGAAATAAGTCAACCCGGTAAAAAACCGTTAGTTGGTATAGATACATGGATTCATCAGGTACGTACATGATGTCATTATGTTTATTTGTAACCATAAAACTACTAGTTGATTAACTCCTTATGTATTAATTTTATTTTGGGTTAATATGTGTTTTGGTCTATGATGTTTGACGGCTTTTGAGTTTTGGTTTATGATGTTTATTTTTTCCTAGTTTTGGTCTCACATGTTTGCATATTTTTTCTAGTTTTGGTCTTTCCGTTGCATTCCATTAATATTTTCCGTTAAGTGACATGTGCAAGTCACGTGATCCGCCCTAAACTTTTGATTTTGTTCAATTTAGTCCCTCTAATACTTTCCTAACTTTTTTTTTTATCAATTTAGTCCTAAAGTCTCAAAATTGACCCAAATTGGAGAAGTCAATTTTGAGACTTTATGACTAAATTGAACAAAAAAAGGTAGGAAAGTATTAGAGGGACTAAATTGAACAAAATTAAAAGTTTAGGGTGGATCACATGACTTATACATTTCACTTAACGGAAAATATTAACGGAAAGACTAAACTAGAAAAAATATGCAAACGTATGAGACAAAAACTAGGCAAAAATAAACATCATGGACCAAAACTCAAAAGTCGTCAAACATCATAGACCAAAACACCAATTAACCCTTTTTTTTTATAGGATAATGTTACAAAGAATTGGTGGCTTGCTAGTTGGGATGATTATACACCTTTAGGTTATTGGCCAAGAGAATTGTTCTCAACATTTGATGATGGTGCAAAACTTTTATCTTATGGTGGTATGGTAAAAGCCATTCCAGGTCAGCAGAGTCCACCAATGGGATCAGGATACAACGACAAATGTGATTATCTTCGCACTGCTTTTTTCGCCCTAGCGCAGTATCAAGGTACTGATGAAGTATATAAGGATATATATTTGCCGGTTACAAAGGAACATACAAAAACAAGAGTAGATTGTCCAATTCATGGAGTTTACTATTCTTGTAAGTCTTTTAAGGATATGGACTTTTACTTTTTGTATGGAGGGCCAAGAGGAAACTGCGTCCATGCTTCTTGAATTGGCATGTTGATAAGAGAATATCAAGTTCCAGATAATACATTATTGTTTACCCAAATATACTTATTTGTGAAGGTAATCTTATACATTATAGGTTTAAATCAAACATCGATGTTATAATATGTCGTAGGGCTGAGCAAGAAGCCCGAAGGCCCGAATATCCCGACCCGAGCCCGTCCCGAAAATCCCGTCCCGAGATGTAGCCCGAGCCCGGCCGGGCGGGATTTTTCTTCCCAAGTTGGGCTCGGGCTTTTTCTTAAAAAGCCCGAAAGTCCCGAGCCCGCCCGAGTATATGTATATATTATATATATATTTAAGTTTAACCTAAGTCTACTAACTATAGTTTAGATAACTTTACTATAGTTAAAATAAAAAAAATCCTAGAATTAGACTATGGATGATGTTTGAACTTATTGAATTTTGTATTGATGTGTTGAACTTGCATGTATTTGAAATGGATGGACCTCATAGTAGGATTTTTTTTTTTTTTCAAATTCGGGCTAGCCCGAGCCCGAGCCCGAATCCCGATGTCCCGACTCGGGCGGGATATTTCCTTTAGGTTCGGGCTCGGGCTCGGGCCAAAAATAGGAGTCCCAAAATTTTCGGGCTCGGGCTCATGCAAAAGCCCGCCCGTCCCGTCCCGAGCTCACCCCTAATATGTTGAGTCAGGGTATAGCTGTCGATCCGAAGAACCTCTTAGTATTTCTATTTTATTTTATCCAACATGTATGTATGTTTTGTTGTAAAAAAATGTATATAGCTAGGTTAGATTACAAACGTTGATTATCACGAACAAACGACTACATACACGAACTAACTCTGAACAATGAATTTGTAATTACTAGTAAAAGTGAGCGAGTTTTGGTTTTAGTTAGCTATCAAACTTGCTTCCCCAATTTCTAAGGTCAGCCAAATGATCGTCACAGTGGTAGTTGTGTTGAAGAAGTTGCTATTTGAAACACTATGCTTGTGTTTATTTTTTTACTAATGGATTATTTAACTGTAACATAAGTAAAACTTTAAATTTTTTAGCTACATCTCAAATTTATATTATATCAGTAATAACAACTTTTCCTATAGGGTTCACATCCATGACAATAGAAAAATGCAAAAAAAAAAAAAAAAAAAACTACAAGAATGGTACTTCATATGCGTGGTAGAAAGACTTGTCAAAGTTTGTGTTCTATTTTACTGCATAATTTTTTTTTAGCCAAAAAAAAAACTTAGTCAAGGCTCTTTAAGGGATTTTTCTACCATGCTCTTGGAGCACCATGCTTTTGCTTTTTTTAATACTATGGTGGACATAATTGTAATTTAAGTAAAACTTTAAAAGTATGAAAAATTATGATTTTTTTTAACTACGCCTAAGATGTGTATCATACTATTAATAATATCAATTTCTCTATGGGGTTCACCTTTAGGGCAATAGAAAAAAAAAAAAAAATAGTGGCAAAAGCATGGTGCTCCAAGAGCATGGTAGAAAGGTCTCTCTTTAAGGGAAGGATTTGAAAAATCATTTCAAATTTTGAAATGATTAGGGAATATTTTTGTACTTTGTAAAATATGTGGTCCAAGCAATTATTGGCTCAAAAAAAAATTAGTCCAATCAATCATGGCTATTCATTAGTCAAATGGAAAATACTTAATGGAAATATATTAATGGACAAAATATGGAAATAAAATATGGAAACTTATGAAATTAGGAGCCCTTTAAGGGAAAACCCTCTTAATAATTATGTTTCCTTTTATTACCTTGACTATAACAGTATAATTTATTTTATTTTTCCACTTCATATTTAACTTAATTAAAAACCATGTAATAATAAATTTTATGATAAATTCAAATTACTTCCTTCCGTCACATGCGGTACAAATTATGAGTATCACAGTTAAAAAAAAATATGAATAAAATAAACTTGAACCAATGTTAAAAAAATGTGAACTAGCGTAAAAAACGTGAATAAAAAACGTGAACTGACGGAAAAAAAATTACATGTGAACTTTTTTCTAGTATATATAAATTATGCACTCTTCAGGCATAACTCAGATAATATTATCAATATAATAGCTACCCAAACGCATGCTCATGACATTGCTTAAGTTTATTTGTTTTCTGGCAATTTTCTGCGTTGGAATCAGAGCTCATGTGGAAGGAGAAATAGATCAAGATATAGAGTTTGATCGACGTTTGAAACTTCTGAATAAACCTGCCATCAAGACGATTGAGGTAGAATTGTATTTGTTTTATTTTGAATGTTGTTAATCGTTTCAGAGATATTACTTCAACTGTGTATGTACACTGATATGTTTATAGGTAAATCATGAAGTCTTCGATTGTGTTGATATATATAAGCAACCAGCCTTTGATAATCCATTATTGAAAACTCATAAAATCCAGGTACTATTTCCATGTATGTTGTAATACTTTGAATTTTACATTTTTCCCCACTAAAAGGGATGAGTTAGTAGTGGTGGCGACCCTAGGTGTATCCCTCTACGTAATGTTCGGTCTCACGTTGCCACAGTTTGATTTTTTTACTACCAAACCTAGTGAGTAACCAACGTGCGCACTGACATCGTTAAAATAGCCCACAAGCATACTTAGTATAGTTATGAGGCTGACCCGTTAAGCCCGGTTACGCCTTCTCATATGCCTGACGCGGTATGTGGCCAAACGCAGGGCCGTCTCAAGAGAAATTGAGGCCTAAAACGAGATTTCAATTTGTGGCCTCTTTTAGCAAAAAAAAAAAAAAAAAAAAAAAAAAAAAACGCCTTTTTACTTATTAATTTTTTATTTAGAATTTATATTTCGATTTTTTGTAGATATAAAATTATTAATTAAAAGTCTATACTCAATATTTTCTAAATTTCATTTTGAAATGATAATATAGCTAAAACAAACTTTTTTGAAACATGGTTTATATTTTATACTGGAAATATTAAAAGTTATGAAACAAAAATTGTATATATACCTATTACTATTACTTAATAAAAGAACTATGCAAATATGATAAAGTAAAAAAAGATGAAAAAATAAAACGTGTTTATATTGAATTAGTAAATGATTTTTTTAATTCAGACAAAATTTAAACGTGAATTTATTACTGATCTAAAAAAAAATCAATTTATCACTGTTTCATTATAATGATGAACTACCAATTTATTAGAAAAATATAATTTTATATTGATAATATTTAATGAAATGAGCTATACATATTTTCGAGGCCTAAAGCCCTAGCTTGGGTGGCTTGGGCCTTAAGCCGGGCCTGGCCAAACGGGGCCTGATATTTTTAATTAGGTTGCTCCGAGGTGAATCCCTTGAGGAGTTCAAATTTGAGACTTCTGAACCAAATCACATGAGAATAAACGCCCTTAACTATTAGGCCAACATTGCTGGTGGTTTTTAAATTTTGTATTGAAAATTATATTATACTAATAAAATATTTGATAAAATGCAGATGAAACCGACCCATTCACCTATTAAATCCAATAAATTTGGAAAAATATATCATTCAACGGAGAAATATAACGGATTTGGTTTACCTAGTAGTTGTCCAAAGGGAACCGTTCCTATTCGCAGAACTACGAAAGCTGATCTTTTAAGAGAAAAATCTATTGGACATATCAAGACTTACTATCCAACTGCCGTGGGGAACCCAAACATGCATGTAAGTAATTAATTTGTTACCTTTATTAAAAGTATATTATTACACTTAAACTAGATTTATAACATTGCCAAACTTTTTGGGAAAATTATATTTTAGTACTTCAACTATTTTTTTAGGTGTTTCGACTATTCAAGTGTGATTATTTAATTGTCATTAACTCGATTCATCTAGTTAGGAAGTCTGTCTTGACCTGAGTCTATGCTAGACTTGGTCATCTATAGTTTGGAAGACCATGTTTAGTACAATCGTGTGCCAGGTCGATCCCCATAACTTACGTTAATCGATCAAAACTCTATATCGACCATGACTCAATTGGTCGAGCTAGAATGGTCGTCTTGATCCGAACTCATACTAGAGTTGTTCTCCCAGAATAGTTGACCAGGTCTAACATGAACTCAAGCCTAAGCAAGCTCCCTAACTATGAGTAAGTAGTCATTGTATAATCACACTTTGGATAACTGAGACACCAAAAAGTTTATAAAAAAAAGTTGAGGTACTAAAAATCAATAATCAGTAGTTGATTTGATGTACTATAAAGATAATATACTTGTTTTTGCTAAATTACTTCAATTTGAATCATTTCTTTTCAGTTTGGAGCTTTAGAGGTTCATCATGATGAGAAATACAAGATTGTAGGAGCAAAATCAGGTGTAGGGATCTTTAAACCACAAGTCAATCAGGGTGAGAGTAGTGCAGCTCAGATTTGGCTATCCGGGACTTCCGATGGAAATATTGATGGCATTAGCGCTGGATGGATGGTAATTATACTTTTTGTCACGAAACAATATAATATGATGCAGGAGTTCAGCGTTTCTTCTCTTAAACAGAAGTCAGAGGCTCAAATATAGCTAAGATCTAGGAACGGAAAAATATCCATGGTCAGCACTAGGGGTGGGCACTGAACCGGTTCAGGCCGAACCGGTTCCGGACCGGACCGGGACTGTTTTAAACGGTCCGGTCCAGTAATAACTAGGGTTTTTTTTTGGCTTAGGTTGGTCTAAAAAAAACTGGACTGGTTTGAACCGGTCCAGAACCGGTTTTGGACTGTTTTTTAAAAAAACAAGTCCTGGACCGGTTTTATATGTCGAACCGGTTTTATCAATAAAAATCGGTCCAAAACCAGTCAAAACCAGTCAGAAACCGGTCAAAACCGGTCAGAAACCGGTCAAAAACCGGTTTTTTTTTTTGTTAAAAAAATAGTCTCGGTCAAAACGTTTTTTTTTTTACTAAAAAGCGGTTCAAAACCGGTCCGGACTGGTTTATTGGACTGGTTTGGTATACCCCTTGGACTGGTTCCAATTTAGGGGTTACAAACCAGTCCAATTTGGACCGGTCCACTCCGGACCGGTTCCAAGCGGTCCGGTTCCAGACCAGTTCCGAACCAGTCCGGCCGGACCGGTTTTTATGCCCAAGCCTAGTCAGCACTGGATTTTTCTACCATGCTCTAAGAGCACCATGCTTTTGGTTTTTTTATTACTAGGAAGGACTTAATTGTAACATACGTAAAACTTTAAAAGTATGAAAAAATATGAAATTTTTTAACCATACATAATATTTGCATCATACTATTAATAATATCAATTTCTCTCTAGGATTCACCTTTAGGGCAATAGAAAAATAAAAAAATATATATCAAAAGCATGGTACTCTTGGAGCATGATAGAAAGATCCGTCAGCACCCCTTAGAGCTGACCAGGTGCAATTTAAAATTAGTTTAAAGTGTGGGCAGCATGTTACAGTTGCTGCCCTCCTAATGGTCCCCTAAAACTAACCTGAGAGAAAATAAATCTTATTTGTCACAATTTTATATTTTTGTGGTGTTAAATTAAAAATAAAACGACGTTTTTTTTTTTTTTTCCAGGTGGATCCCGTGTTATATGCAGATTCCGAACCTCATTTCACTGCTTCTTGGACGGTAATATATCCATTATATTTTTATGCATATTTTGCTTGTATTTGGTATGTTTAGTTAAGTTTGGAATAAAAGTTTAAAAACCAAAACACATTCTAAAATATAGGTCATGTTGCGATTTGGTGTCTCAGTATTTTGTTGTTTCGATGTCCGAAGTATTAAATTTATTGCTTTCCAAATTTTTGTCTTCAAACTAACGGAACAAAAACATATTTTTTTTTGAAAATTAAAGAATTCTAAACCATGAAAAAAAATTATATATAACACTTCAGAAAAGTAGAAAATAATATGTTTTTATTGCTTAAAACTGACAAAATCAGATGAAAAAAGTGGAAAGCAACAAATAATAATATTTCAGACATCAAATCGTAATTTTTTTTTTGAGAAGTCAAATCGCAACATAGACTATACTTTAAAATTTTGTTAACCCAATTTATAAATGTGAATTCACAGGGTAAAGGAGGCGCGGGATGTTTTAATATGCTTTGTCCCGGCTACGTACAAGTTGATAGAAAGTATCCCATTGGATTTATTTTAAGTAAAGTATCTCAACCGGGTGTAAAACCGGTAGTCGGTATAGATACATGGATTCATCAGGTACGTACATGATGCCATTATGATTCTTTGTAACCTTAAAATTATGGATTGAATGAGTTTTTTTTTTTTTACATATATTTGACCAATGTTGGCTTTTAGTGTTCTATGTTTTATTTTGTAGGCTTTTGGTGCATCTGTTAGTCAACAGTCAAGTTTGACGGTTCAATATTTTTATTTTGTTCAATTAAGTCATCCAATTTATACATCTAACTTTTGATGTATGCAATTTAATCTTTAAAAAACTCAATTGGACCCTAGGGTCCAATTGACATAGCCATGGTGCGACCTATGGCTGGTTCGGACCACGGCTCGGTTCGCCGGACCTGGGAACTATGGCAGGGTCAATTGAACCCTTGGGTACAATTGAGTTTTTTTGAACTAAATTGCAAAAATTAACAGTTATGTGTATAAGTTGGATGACTAAACTGAACAAAATAAAAGTATTTAACGGTCAAACTTGATTGTTGACTAACTAATGCATCAAAAGCCGACAAAATACAAACAAATAGCACAAAAAACCTACCAAATAAAACATATTGCATCAAATGCCATTTGTTAAAACATATGACATCAAAAAAACTTTTTAACTCTACAATTATTGGTTGATGAACTTTAACTCTCCATGTATTAATTTTTTTGATAGGACAATCTTACAAAAAATTGGTGGCTTCTTGCTTGGAATAGTTATACACCGTTAGGGTATTGGCCAAGGGAATTGTTCTCAACATTTGAAGATGGTGCAAATCTATTATCTTACGGTGGTATGGTAAAAGCCATTCCAGGTCAGCAGAGTCCACCAATGGGATCTGGATACGACGATAAATGTGATTATTTTCGCACTGCTTTTTTCGCCCAAGCGCAATATCAAGGTACCGATGAAGTACATAAGGATATATATTTGCCGGTTACGAAGAAACATACAAAAACAAGAGTAGATTGTCCAATTCATGGAGTTTACTATCCTTGTAAGTCGGTAAAGTATTTAGACTTTTACTTTCTGTATGGAGGGCCAAGAGGAAATTGTAGCCATGCTTCTTAATTAAGCATGTTGGTTTTACCCGAATAATACATTATTTACCCGAATATAGTTAATTGAGTAATTAAACTTATACATTATTTACCCGAATATAGTTAACTGCAGCAAATATCACCGATGCATTCTTTTTTAATAATCGTAGTTGTTAATGCCACTAGTAATGTCTAAGATTGAGTTGAAAATGGAATTGCACGATTTTTTTTTTTTTTTGCTTTAAAAGACTGTCTACTAGTTATGTTAAAGACTATCTATTATTATTCGAAAAGTATATCTGGCCGTTGTTCGAAACTACAACATTTATGGGCTTATATATTATATATATAGGGTTAAATGTACTTTTCATACCACATGTTTGACCGAATGTGGCTTTTAGTATTGGATGTTTAATTTTGTATACTTTTGGTACTAAACGTTTGAAAAAAATGTGGTTTTTGGTATATCTGTTAGTTGTCTATTAGTTTGGCCGTAAAATGACATGTACAAGTCAAGTGATCGACCCTAAACTTTTGATTTGTTCAATTTAGTCCCTCAAATATATTCCTAACTTTTATTTTGTTTAATTTAGTCCTAAAACTTCAAAATCGAACCCAATTGGGACCTATCCCCAATTGGGTTAATTTGACCCAAATGGGGCTAGGTCAATTGAATTCGATTGGTTTAATTGGGTCCGATTTTAAAGTGTTAGGATAAAATTAAACAAAATGAAAGTTAGGAATATATTTGAGGGACTAAATTGAACAAAATCAAAATTTTAAGGTTGATCACGTGACTTGCACATGTCATTTAACGGCAAAAACTAACGGCCAACTAACAGATGTACCAAAAGCCACATTCGGTCAAACAGATGTACCTTTAACCTTATATATATATATATTCATGAGATCGATTTACTTGAAGAAAGACAACTATGGGATAAATCTTGAGTAAATGATATTTTGTAAATAATTTTACGATCATCATACACGCACTTAATTTTATTTCACATTTTTGGAACTCTTAACGTGCACAAAATATATAAGGATTAAATTAATCTATAAAACGAAAATATTGGATAAATAGGCCTTTGACGAGCTTTGTCAATAAAATTTATAATGTATGTATATACATACGGCCCAACTAGTGGATAAACAATTAACAAAGCCCAAATAACTATATATAGCCGCCCATAGAGAAATGGTCTATCTTCAGTTCGGGCCTAAAAGGATTTCTTTAATTAAAAACTTCATCCGACTGGAAAAAAAAGGTTAAGTCCTATTTTGGTCCTCCAACTTGTACAGTGTTCGCAATTTGATCATCGATCCTTAATTTTACGTAATTTGGTCCTCAAACTCACATCAACTATTCGATTTCGTCCTCCGGTTAAAAACAACTGTTAATTTAAAAGATTAAATAATCTAAAAGACGGTTTTACCCTCAGTAACCGGTTTAGTTATTTAACATTATTAAACCGGTTATTAAGTGAATAAATAATTATTATTACAATTAAAGAAAATAAAAAACCTGAATTCCAACAGCTATCTTCGAGTTTCGTATACGCAATTCAGGTTTTTTATTTTCTTTAATTGTAATAATAATTATTTATTCACTTAATAACCGGTTTAACAATGTTAAATAACTAAACCGGTTCTATTGAGGGTAAAATTGTATTTTACCCTACTAAATCCTTTAAATTGACTGTAGTTTTTAACAAGAGGACGAAATCAAATAGTTGGTGTGAGTTTGAAGACCAAATTACGTGAAATTGAAGATCGAAGACCAAATTGCGAAAACTGTACAATTGGAGGACCAAATTAGGACTTAACCAAAAAAAAAAAAAACCTAAGCACAAAACATCATCTAACAATTATCACTATTTATTATTTAGTTATAATTTATCACCATTTATTATTGTTAACAACTTTAATGATAGTCCAGGATTCCAAAAAAGTTAATAGGTCTTTTGGTGCAACATTTTTGGTCACTTTTGGCTTTTGGTGTAACATCTTTGTTTTTGTATCTGTTTGGTGCAATACATTTGCAACTTTTACACTTTTGGTGCATCCGTTAGTTGACCGTTAAATAGTCACGTGACTTGCACATGACAAGTCCCAAATTTTGATTTTGTTCAGTTTAATCCTTAAATTTATTGCCCTAACTTTTACTTTTTACAATTTAGCCCCTTAACATTTCCAAACACGCCCTATGGCTAAATCCATGACATGGTCCGACCCATGACTAGGTCTGACCCTGTCTGGGGTCGGCCAGGTCTGGAGGCCTCAACTAGGGTCCGACACAGCCATGGGTCGAACCATAGCTATGTCAATTTACTAATTTAGCCATAGGTTCAATTAACCAATTGCACCTCAGGTCTAAATTAACCTAGCCATGGTTCGATCCATGGTTGGTTTGGACCATGACTAGGGTCGCCCAGGTCCAGGGACCCTAGCCATATGTCGGAGCATGACTATGTTAATTTAGCTATAGGGTGTGTTTGAAAATGTTTAGGGACTAAATTGTAAAAATTAAAAGCTAGGATAATAAATTTGAGGACTAAACTGAACAAAATAAAAATTTGGGGCTGGTCATGTGCAAGTCACGTGATTATTTAACGGTCAACACTAACGGATGCACCAAAAGTGTAAAAGTTGCAAGCGTATTACACAAAAAATACAAAAACAAACATATTACACCAAAAGACAAAAGTGACCAAAGATGTTGCATCAAAATACCTATTAACTCTTCCAAAAATCCAATATGGAGAATAATCGCCATGGTTACATGAACAGAGCACGAGTACACTAGCATTCATAATGGCCGATCATCATCATCACTAGCATCCGTATTCCGTAATGGCTCGTATTTAATCTATGAGTATGAATGCTATGCTAGTGTAATGTCACGTATATTAAATAGAATATTGTTATAGTATTATAATTTTGTGCAACTAAAAATTTAAGTCTTGTAAATGTAAAGACTTATAATGTTATTATTCATTACTTAACAATCTATGATTTTGTTGGAAAAAAAAAACAAATTTATGACTTCGCCTATAAATAAATGACCAGTTTTATTCCGAAACCTATATATATTGTTAGATAGTAACTGGAATTTTAAATAAATTTTAAACTTGCCGAATAGAATTTAATACATATCAATGTTATCAGAACCGGATCGGACATCAAACCGGTCAGGTGTCCGGTCCCTTTCTCGGTCGGACCATTTGTCCGGTCCAGTTCTGATAATATTGGTTTAATATAGGGTTAAGAACCTATGAAATGTCTGAACTATCACCCATGTTAACGGGAGAGGTCTGAAATTTAAAAAGTTAATAACAGAGGTCTGAAATTTCAATTTTGTTGATTTGAGGTTTTCCGTCCATTTTTAGGGTTAAATTTAACAGAATTGTGTGAAATGATTTTTGCCCCTTTAATATTTTGTTTTATTTAATATCTTATTTAAGGAAATGTGAAATGACAATTTTACCCCTAAAGTCAAATTAAAACCACCCAACTACGGCCACCACCACCCGACTCCGGCCACCACCACCCGACTCCGGCGACCACCACCTCGACTCCGACGACCACCACCTCGGCTCCGGCGACCCGACTCCGGCCACCACGGGGCCAAAAAAGCTCCGATCGGGGCCAAAAAGCTCCGATCGGAGCTTTTTTGGCTCCGATCGGAGTCCAATCGGGGCCGATGGCTCCGATTTTGGCCCAATCGGAGCCTTGGTGGTGGTCGCCGGAGTACGGTGGTGGTCGCCGGAGTACGGTGGTGGTCGCCGGAGTACGATTGGTGGTCGCCGGAGTACGATTGGTGGTCGCCGGAGTACCGTGGTGGCTTCAAGGGCATTTTGGTCTTTTCACTCCAAGCATGTGAGGGGCACACTTGATAGAAGGTCATTTTTGGAAATTTATTTTATTTCCGGTCACATGCCAAGCATGTGACCAATTTCCGTTAGTTTTAACGGAAAAAACTAACGGAGACCGCTGTTATCAACAAAACAGAAATTTCAGACCTCTGTTATTAACTTTTTAAATTTCAGACCTCTCCCGTTAACATGAGTGATAGTTTAGACCTTTCATAGGTTCTTAACCCTTTAATATATGACTCAATCATCTATACTTGTATATTTATCTCTAAAAAACACTATGTATATTTATATCTTAAATAAAAATAACTATTACTTAGTTTTCATGTAATCTAACTGGTGTTATCAGAAGGACCGGTCGACGGCCCGACTAGGTTCGAACCGAAACAGCGACTCCAACGGTCTGGTTTGAATAAAAGCGGATGATGTAAGCGAATTTGGTTCGAAATTACGGTTTTTGGCGAACCGGTCAGTTCTGAGCGGGCCAGATGGTTCGCTGGTTCATACTACATTAAAAAAAGGTGCTAGGTTAACTGAACTGAAACCCTACTTCCAAAATCCAAACAAAGCCAAGAGAGCCCCGCTCCCCGCAACAGTTAGAGAACGTACCCAAGAGAGTGCCACAACCAGTGCCAGTTAGAACCGGATTTGAACCGATTATATAAGATAAAGAAGAAGATATCTAAAACGGTCGTACCAAGTACAAACCGGTTGAACCGGGACCGAATATCTAGCCGGTTCGATATCCGGCCCGGTTCTGAGAACAGTGATCCTAACTATATTTTCAGAAAGGAAAATAGAGTTTTTACGATGAGAGTTATACAATCCTTGAATTTATTACTTTATTTGGATTCCCAAGTAAGGAGGGTAAAATAGAGGAAAAAATAAAGCATATATACCTTTTTCACTAGGGGCTTTGCTAGAGCATGTAAACAAAATGTGAAATTTTAATAGAAAGTTTTTTAGGTCCACATGACAATTCATTACATGATTCTCTTTCAATTTTATGTAAAATTATTAACTGACATATGACAGTTGTTAACTTTTATTACTTTTTTTTTTCACTAGAGTCAAACTATAACAGGTGCTTTACTTTCGCTTGTTATTTCACGAGAAATTTCACACGTTATAAATCTGTCTAGTGGTTTAAGGTATATGGTATAGTGGTTTAAGGTATATCGTTTAGTAGTTTAAGGTATATGGTTTAGTGTATAGGGTATATTTGTTCAATGTATATATAGTGATTTAGTGGTTTAAAGTACAGGGTCATCGGCGGATCTAGGAACCCAGCTAAGTGGGTTCCTAGTATTGTCTTAAGAAAATAATAAAAAATATAACGAACCACATCGGTATTAAAACGGATCGAAATAGGTATTTAGACCCCGATGATATACAATAGAGTGTTATTATATAAAATTAATTAATTTAAATACAGTGAATATTTTAATGTGCCGTATTTTTAAGGGGAAATCCCGATTGTTTTAGTATTTTTATTATTATTTTTAAAGAAAAAATAAATTTTATAAATAAATTTATACAAGGACACTACTCATCTACTCGTTATCCTATCCTATCCTACGTTTCCATTTCTTTTTTTATAATAATACTTCATGAAGAAGTCTTAGAAATTTATTTTGACTAAAAGCCTTAAAAAAAACGCCTGTATAGAATTTGTTATTTTTTTTATTACTAATAGTAGAATTTGATATTTTTTTTTACTAAAAGCCATATGGAAAAGAAGTCTTGGAAAACAGGAAATAAAAAAATAATTCAGAAAAAAATGTAACTAAAAGCCTTAAGAAAGAGAAAATATATACATTTATTAAAAGCTTTAAAAGAGAAATATTTATTAAATTAAAATCTTAAAAAGAGAAAATAAAAAAATGGCGTATAAAAAAAATCAACTAAGAGTTTTCAAGAAAAGGAAAAAGAGAAATATTTATTAAATAAAAAGTAAATAAAAAAGACTTTGAAAATAAATTAACTAAAATTCTTGAGAAAAAGGAAAAAGAGAATTATTTATGGAAAGCCATAAAGAAGAAGAAGAGTGTGGGAATCATACCGATGACTTGCGAGCGCACTAAACTACACCTTGTGTCACGTAGGTTCCTTAATATATTTTAACCGGATTTCTAGATAACATATATTGGAAATATTACGTAAAAAAAAAATTCGAGCCAAGCGGTGTCTCGGGAACCCGCTTAGCATACATTAGATCCGCCACTGTATAGAGTATAGTAGTTTAAAGTATATGTGTTTAAGATATAGTAGTTTAGTGGTTTAAAATATAGGATATAATTTTTTTAAGGGTTAACGTGTCTTTCGTCCATGATATTTGACGACTTTTGAGTTTTGGTCCATAATGTTTTTTTTTTCCTAGTTTTGGTCTCATATGTTTGCATTTTTTTTTTCTAGTTTTGGCGTCAACTCACCTCGAATTGGACTAGGTCCAATTGGACCAGTCCTGGGCTAGCCCAGGGCTGGGTCGATCCCAGTTGGGGTCCCCTGGGTCCGGCGACCTCGATCGTGGTCGGACATAACCCTGGGCTAGCCCAGTGTTAGGTCAATTGGACCTAGTTGTCCAATTTGAGGTCAATTTTAAAAATTTGGGATTAAATTGAACAAAAAAAGAGTTAGGGAAGTATTAGAAGGACTAAAAATTGAAAGTTTAGGGTGGATCACGTGATTTGCACATGTTACTTAATTTTTTTTTTAATATATCTTGGTTTAAAGTACATGATATAATTAATGGGTTTAAGGTATAGAGATTTTTTTAACCACCAAAATGGTCTCAATAATTCCAATCGTGGATTTACGTATCAGAAATTAATTAATTTCATAACGTTACACTTACGCCATGTTCAACTAGCTCTGTGATTATAAATAGGGTATCACCACCATTCACCCTCCATATATAATTATAACCAACCTCACTCTCGATGAAGGCGCTATTGATGATTCTGTTAATCCTCTGGACCGGAAGGGGGTCGCATGTTTTCATGTCAGAGCCGCCGAATTCTGTTAACGCCCGTAAGTATCTAACGCGTATCCAGGATTTACACAATAAGGGTACACTTTTTAAAAATGAATAAATATTAAAAACGCATATTATAAACTAAATTATAATAAAGTTATAACACAGTTTGACGATAATTAGTAAAAAAAAAAAATGAAATACTACATTTTTAATCAGGGAAAATGTTAATGTTTTTAAAATAATACCTAGAACAGAATTTAAAATGTATTTTTATTTTTAAGAGTGACAAATTTTATCAGTTGTCACTAATGCACATTTTATTTGTGATGACTGAAATTATGTCACAAAGAATTGTCACTAAATTTATGATTTGTTGTAGTGATAGAATTTTCAGATTTAAAATATATTTTAATTTTTATTTATTATATATTTTTTTTTTTGCAGATACGGCCTGTTTCCACTTCTATGGAACACCTTCACAAGAGGCTGACGACAATCAGCCTAGTAAATTGTCGAATACACTCCTTTTAATTGGAGCAATAATTCTAAGCTTAGCAATTATGGTTGCTTGTATTTTTTATTTATATAAAATGAAAAAGAAAGCACCCAAGCCAGCAGATCAGGAGGCACCACCTGCGGCTCGAGAGGGTGCATAGATAATTATATATATATATATATATATATATATATATATATATATATATATATATATATATGTGAATGTGTGTATATCAGACCCAATACGAATAAATCTTTTATTATTCCTCTATGAGTTGTTGACATTAATTTTTCATCAAAATAATAATATTTAAACAACAGATTACAACTATTCAAAATCAATTACATATATCTACCGGATCAAGGAAACTAAATTAGTGTTAGTTATTATGGGAGCAAAAATCGTAGTGAATAAAATTCGAGAACTAAATTATGATATTCTTAAATATAAGGAGCAAAATGCAAAATAGTAGAAGATTCTATATAAGGTTCGGTCATTGGTGGGCCATCTATTTCATTAACATTGGGCCAATCTTGGTTGTTTGGGCTGCATTTGGACAGTAATGGGCCAATAATTTCCCGAGAGGCTATAATAATGGTTTGGGCATTAATGGGCCTTAAAATTCCCCGATACTATTCTACCTTCACTTATACTGCAGGGGACCCACATAAGAAGAGAGAGATAGACACAGCTTCGATAAATTTCGGAAGGGCAATTATGGAAATCCAAATGTATCACTAAAAAACCGGATCGGTCGGCTGCTACATGAAACGGGTAAAAAACCGTTCCTTTTTATCCGAGACTGACGGCGTTTTCTTTTCTACCGAGACTCTGGTGCTTCATATCTTTACCATCCTGTTCTACTAAGGTTCAAAAATTGTTCGTAAAGATTCAACTACATCGTTTTGTGTTGCTTTTAAAATAAGGTGGTTTTTAATTCGTAGACTAGTTATATTGTAAAGTGATGCAGGCGAAACCGAATAGATTTCGAAGATTTTTGGTCGTGTATAGTGTTGTCGGGCAGACGTTCGGATTTTGGCACGTGAATAATGTTTTTCGATCAGAAACAGTGTTCCGGTTTTGGCCAAATTCCATCATCTAGGGCTTCAAAATCGCGTTTTAATATTATTTCGGGTCTTTTTTTTGCAGTTTTTAGTTTAATCGGGACTTGTTCGTTATTTTCGGTTATTTCGCAGTTTAGGGTTTTCTATTTAAGACATTGTTGGACGAATTTGCATTCAGTTATTTGATAAATCAGAAAATCGAGGTTTTTCCTCAAATCTGCGTCAATTTTTGGGTATTCTTAGAATCAACGAATTTGCGCTTCCTATCACGCTGCATCATAAAAACACTAACAGGTTTGTCTCTCATGTCTTTACGTGATCATTTTGGTAGATGAGATGCTACATATGCTCAACTAGCTACGGATGCATATAATGTCATAGCAGCTACTCTTATTCAATCTTAAAATGGTACTTAATATTTTACATATTACTGTTTTCAATATCAACCTCACTCGGTTTCGGCCAATTTTCTCATTTTTTCAATATAACCTCACTCGGACCTCTATTTTTGATGAAATCAGTTTTATTTGCACTCTTACTCGTCGTATAAGACCGTGGAATGGTTGAAACTATTTCTCATATCGGACTCATAAGCACCAAGTTTCTGTGATGGTAAGTAAGGAAAAATCTTCGGTTTCGGCCAATTTTCTCATTTTTTCAATATAACCTCACTCGGACCTCTATTTTTGATGAAATCAGTTTTATTTGCACTCTTACTCGTCGTATAAGACCGTGGAATGGTTGAAACTATTTCTCATATCGGACTCATAAGCACCAAGTTTCTGTAATGGTAAGTAAGGAAACATCTTCGGTTTCGGCCAATTTTCTCATTTTTTCAATATAACCTCACTCGGACCCCTATTTTTAATGAAATCAGTTTTATTTGCACTCTTACTCGTCGTATAAGACCGTGGAATGGTTGAAAGTATTTCTCATATCGGACTCATAAGCACCAAGTTTCTGTGATGGTAAGTAAGGAAAAATCTTCGGTTTCGGCCAATTTTCTCATTTTTTCAATATAACCTCACTCGGACCTCTATTTTTTATGAAATCAGTTTTATTGGCACTCTTACTCGTCGTATAAGACCGTGGAATTGTTGAAACTATTTCTCATATCGGACTCATAAGCACCAAGTTTTCTGTGATGGTAAGTAAGGAGAAATCTTCGGTTTCGGCCAATTTTCTCATTTTTTAAATATAACCTCACTCGGACCTCTATTTTTGATGAAATCAGTTTTATTTGCACTCTTACTCGTCATATAAGACCGTGGAATGGTTGAAACTATTTCTCATATCGGACTCATAAGCACCAAGTTTCTGTGATGGTAAGTAAGGAAAAATCTTCGGTTTCGGCCAATTTTCTCATTTTTTCAATATAACCTCACTCGGACCTCTATTTTTTATGAAATCAGTTTTATTGGCACTCTTACTCGTCGTATAAGACCGTGGAATGGTTGAAACTATTTCTCATATCGGACTCATAAGCACCAAGTTTTCTGTGATGGTAAGTAAGGAGAAATCTTCGGTTTCGGCCAATTTTCTCATTTTTTCAATATAACCTCACTCGGACCTCTATTTTTGACGAAATCAGTTTTATTGGCACTCTTACTCGTCGTATAAAACCGTGGAATGGTTGAAAATATTTCTCATATCGGACTCATAAGCACCAAGTTTCTGTGATGGTAAGTATGGAAAAATCTTCGGTTTCGGCCAATTTTCTCATTTTTTCAATATAACCTCACTCGGACCCCTATTTTTGATGAAATCAGTTTTATTTGCACTCTTACTCGTTGTATAAGACCGTGGAATGGTTGAAACTATTTCTCATATCGGACTCATAACAACAAGTTTTCTGTGATGGTAAGTAAGGAGAAATCTTCGGTTTCGGCCAATTTTCTCATTTTTTCAATATAACCTCACTCGGACCTCTATTTTTTATGAAATCAGTTTTATTGGCACTCTTACTCGTCGTATAAGACCGTGGAATGGTTGAAAGTATTTCTCATATCGGACTCATAAGCACCAAGTTTCTGTGATGGTAAGTAAGGAAAAATCTTCGGTTTCGGCCAATTTTCTCATTTTTTCAATATAACCTCACTCGGACCTCTATTTTTGATGAAATCAGTTTTATTGGCACTCTTACTCGTCGTATAAGACCGTGGAATGGTTGAAAGTATTTCTCATATCGGACTCATAAGCACCAAGTTTCTGTGATGGTAAGTAAGGAAAAATCTTCGGTTTCAGCCAATTTTCTCATTTTTTCAATATAACCTCACTCGGACCCCTATTTTTGATGAAATCAGTTTTATTTGCACTCTTACTCGTCGTATAAGACCGTGGAATGGTTGAAACTATTTCTCATATCGGACTCATAAGCACCAAGTTTTCTGTGATGGTAAGTAAGGAGAAATCTTCGGTTTCGGCCAATTTTCTCATTTTTTCAATATAACCTCACTCGGACCTCTATTTTTTATGAAATCAGTTTTATTGGCACTCTTACTCGTCGTATAAGACCGTGGAATGGTTGAAAGTATTTCTCATATCGGACTCATAAGCACCAAGTTTCTGTGATGGTAAGTAAGGAAAAATCTTCGGTTTCGGCCAATTTTCTCATTTTTTCAATATAACCTCACTCGGACCCCTATTTTTGATGAAATCAGTTTTATTTGCACTCTTACTCGTCGTATAAGACCGTGGAATGGTTGAAACTATTTCTCATATCGGACTCATAAGCACCAAGTTTTATGTGATGGTAAGTAAGGAGAAATCTTCGGTTTCGGCCAATTTTCTCATTTTTTCAATATAGCCTCACTCGGACCTCTATTTTTTATGAAATCAGTTTTATTGGCACTCTTACTCGTCGTATAAGACCGTGGAATGGTTGAAAGTATTTCTCATATCGGACTCATAAGCACCAAGTTTTCTGTGATGGTAAGTAAGGAGAAATCTTCGGTTTCGGCCAATTTTCTCATTTTTTCAATATAACCTCACTCGGACCTCTATTTTTTATGAAATAAGTTTTATTGGCACTCTTACTCGTCGTATAAGACCGTGGAATGGTTGAAAGTATTTCTCATATCGGACTCATAAGCACCAAGTTTCTGTGATGGTAAGTAAGGAAAAATCTTCGGTTTCGGCCAATTTTCTCATTTTTTCAATATAACCTCACTCGGACCCCTATTTTTGATGAAATCAGTTTTATTTGAACTCTTACTCGTCGTATAAAACCGTGGAATGGTTGAAAATATTTCTCATATCGGACTCATAAGCACCAAGTTTCTGTGATGGTAAGTAAGGAGAAATCTTCGGTTTCGGCCAATTTTCTCATTTTTTCAATATAACCTCACTCGGACCTCTATTTTTGATGAAATCAGTTTTATTTGCACTCTTACTCGTCGTATAAAACCGTGGAATGGTTGAAAATATTTCTCATATCGGACTCATAAGCACCAAGTTTTCTGTGATGGTAAGTATGGAAAAATCTTCGGTTTCGGCCAATTTTCTCATTTTTTCAATATAACCTCACTCGGACCCCTATTTTTGATGAAATCAGTTTTATTGGCACTCTTACTCGTCGTATAAGACCGTGGAATGGTTGAAACTATTTCTCATATCGGACTCATAAGCACCAAGTTTTCTGTGATGGTAAGTAAGGAGAAATCTTCGGTTTCGGCCAATTTTCTCATTTTTTCAATATAACCTCACTCGGACCTCTATTTTTTATGAAATCAGTTTTATTGGCACTCTTACTCGTCGTATAAGACCGTGGAATGGTTGAAAGTATTTCTCATATCGGACTCATAAGCACCAAGTTTCTGTGATGGTAAGTAAGGAAAAATCTTCGGTTTCGGCCAATTTTCTATTTTTTTCAATATAACCTCACTCGGACCCCTATTTTTGATGAAATCAGTTTTATTTGCACTCTTACTCGTCGTATAAGACCGTGGAATGGTTGAAACTATTTCTCATATCGGACTCATAAGCACCAAGTTTTCTGTGATGGTAAGTAAGGAGAAATCTTCGAATTCGGCCAATTTTCTCATTTTTTCAATATAACCTCACTCGGACCTCTATTTTTTATGAAATCAGTTTTTTTGGCACTCTTACTCGTCGTATAAGACCGTGGAATGGTTGAAAGTATTTCTCATATCGGACTCATAAGCACCAAGTTTCTGTGATGGTAAGTAAGGAGAAATCTTCGGTTTCGGCCAATTTTCTCATTTTTTCAATATAACCTCACTCGGACCCTATTTTTGATGAAATCAGTTTTATTTGCACTCTTACTCGTCGTATAAGACCGTGGAATGGTTGAAACTATTTCTCATATCGGACTCATAAGCACCAAGTTTCTGTGATGGTAAGTAAGGAAAAATCTTCGGTTTCGGCCAATTTTCTCATTTTTTCAATATAACCTCACTCGGACCCCTATTTTTGATGAAATCAGTTTTATTTGCACTCTTACTCGTCGTATAAGACCGTGGAATGGTTGAAACTATTTCTCATATCGGACTCATAAGCACCAAGTTTCTGTGATGGTAAGTAAGGAGAAATCTTCGGTTTCGGCCAATTTTCTCATTTTTTCAATATAACCTCACTCGGACCTCTTTTTTGACGAAATCAGTTTTATTGGCACTCTTACTCGTCGTATAAACCGTGGAATGGTTGAAAATATTTCTCATATCGGACTCATAAGCACCAAGTTTCTGTGATGGTAAGTATGGAAAAATCTTCGGTTTCGGCCAATTTTCTCATTTTTTCAATATAACCTCACTCGGACCCCTATTTTGATGAAATCAGTTTTATTTGCACTCTTACTCGTCGTATAAGACCGTGGAATGGTTGAAACGATTTCTCATATCGGACTCATAAGCACCAAGTTTTCTGTGATGGTAAGTAAGGAGAAATCTTCGGTTTCGGCCAATTTTCTCATTTTTTCAATATAACCTCACTCGGACCTCTATTTTTTATGAAATCAGTTTTATTGGCACTCTTACTCGTCGTATAAGACCGTGGAATGGTTGAAAGTATTTCTCATATCGGACTCATAAGCACCAAGTTTCTGTGATGGTAAGTAAGGAAAAATCTTCGGTTTCGGCAAATTTTCTCATTTTTTCAATATAACCTCACTCGGACCCCTATTTTTGATGAAATCAGTTTTATTTGCACTCTTACTCGTCGTATAAGACCGTGGAATGGTTGAAACTATTTCTCATATCGGACTCATAAGCACCAAGTTTTCTGTGATGGTAAGTAAGGAGAAATCTTCGGTTTCGGCCAATTTTCTCATTTTTTCAATATAACCTCACTCGGACCTCTATTTTTTATGAAATCAGTTTTATTGGCACTCTTACTCGTCGTATAAGACCGTGGAATGGTTGAAAGTATTTCTCATATCGGACTCATAAGCACCAAGTTTCTGTGATGGTAAGTACGGAAAAATCTTCGGTTTCGGCCAATTTTCTAATTTTTCAATATAACCTCACTCGGACCCCTATTTTTGATGAAATCAGTTTTATTTGCACTCTTACTCGTCGTATAAGACCGTGGAATGGTTGAAACTATTTCTCATATCGGACTCATAAGCACCAAGTTTTCTGTGATGGTAAGTAAGGAGAAATCTTCGAATTCGGCCAATTTTCTCATTTTTTCAATATAACCTCACTCGGACCTCTATTTTTTATGAAATCAGTTTTTTTTGGCACTCTTACTCGTCGTATAAGACCGTGGAATGGTTGAAAGTATTTCTCATATCGGACTCATAAGCACCAAGTTTCTGTGATGGTAAGTAAGGAGAAATCTTCGGTTTCGGCCAATTTTCTCATTTTTTCAATATAACCTCACTCGGACCCCTATTTTTGATGAAATCAGTTTTATTTGCACTCTTACTCGTCGTATAAGACCGTGGAATGGTTGAAACTATTTCTCATATCGGACTCATAAGCACCAAGTTTCTGTGATGGTAAGTAAGGAAAAATCTTCGGTTTCGGCCAATTTTCTCATTTTTTCAATATAACCTCACTCGGACCCCTATTTTTGATGAAATCAGTTTTATTTGCACTCTTACTCGTCGTATAAGACCGTGGAATGGTTGAAACTATTTCTCATATCGGACTCATAAGCACCAAGTTTCTGTGATGGTAAGTAAGGAGAAATCTTCGGTTTCGGCCAATTTTCTCATTTTTTCAATATAACCTCACTCGGACCTCTTTTTTTGACGAAATCAGTTTTATTGGCACTCTTACTCGTCGTATAAAACCGTGGAATGGTTGAAAATATTTCTCATATCGGACTCATAAGCACCAAGTTTCTGTGATGGTAAGTATGGAAAAATCTTCGGTTTCGGCCAATTTTCTCATTTTTTCAATATAACCTCACTCGGACCCTATTTTTGATGAAATCAGTTTTATTTGCACTCTTACTCGTCGTATAAGACTGTGGAATGGTTGAAACGATTTCTCATATCGGACTCATAAGCACCAAGTTTTCTGTGATGGTAAGTAAGGAGAAAATCTTCGGTTTCGGCCAATTTTCTCATTTTTTCAATATAACCTCACTCGGACCTCTATTTTTTATGAAATCAGTTTTATTGGCACTCTTACTCGTCGTATAAGACCGTGGAATGGTTGAAAGTATTTCTCATATCGGACTCATAAGCACCAAGTTTCTGTGATGGTAAGTAAGGAAAAATCTTCGGTTTCGGCCAAATTTTCTCATTTTTTCAATATAACCTCACTCGGACCCCTATTTTTGATGAAATCAGTTTTATTTGCACTCTTACTCGTCGTATAAGACCGTGGAATGGTTGAAACTATTTCTCATATCGGACTCATAAGCACCAAGTTTTCTGTGATGGTAAGTAAGGAGAAATCTTCGAATTCGGCCAATTTTCTCATTTTTTCAATATAACCTCACTCGGACCTCTATTTTTTATGAAATCAGTTTTTTTGGCACTCTTACTCGTCGTATAAGACCGTGGAATGGTTGAAAGTATTTCTCATATCGGACTCATAAGCACCAAGTTTCTGTGATGGTAAGTAAGGAAAATCTTCGGTTTCGGCCAATTTTCTCATTTTTTCAATATAACCTCACTCGGACCCCAATTTTTGATGAAATCAGTTTTATTTGCACTCTTACTCATCGTATAAGACCGTGGAATGGTTGAAACTATTTCTCATATCGGACTCATAAGCACCAAGTTTCTGTGATGGTAAGTAAGGAAAATCTTCGGTTTCGGCCAATTTTCTAATTTTTTCAATATAACCTCACTCGGACCCCTATTTTTGATGAAATCAGTTTTATTTGCACTCTTACTCGTCGTATAAGACTGTGGAATGGTTGAAACTATTTCTCATATCGGACTCATAAGCACCAAGTTTCTGTGATGGTAAGTAAGGAAAAATCTTCGGTTTCAGCCAATTTTCTCATTTTTTCAATATAACCTCACTCGGACCCCTATTTTTGATGAAATCAGTTTTATTTGCACTCTTACTCGTCGTATAAGACCGTGGAATGGTTGAAACTATTTCTCATATCGGACTCATAAGCACCAAGTTTTCTGTGATGGTAAGTAAGGAGAAATCTTCGGTTTCGGCCAATTTTCTCATTTTTTCAATATAACCTCACTCGGACCTCTATTTTTATGAAATCAGTTTTATTGGCACTCTTACTCGTCGTATAAGACCGTGGAATGGTTGAAAGTATTTCTCATATCGGACTCATAAGCACCAAGTTTCTGTGATGGTAAGTAAGGAAAAATCTTCGGTTTCGGCCAATTTTCTCATTTTTTCAATATAACCTCACTCGGACCCCTATTTTTGATGAAATCAGTTTTATTTGCACTCTTACTCGTCGTATAAGACCGTGGAATGGTTGAAACTATTTCTCATATCGGACTCATAAGCACCAAGTTTTCTGTGATGGTAAGTAAGGAAAAATCTTCGGTTTCGGCCAATTTTCTCATTTTTTCAATATAACCTCACTCGGACCTCTATTTTTTATGAAATCAGTTTTATTGGCACTCTTACTCGTCGTATAAGACCGTGGAATGGTTGAAAGTATTTCTCATATCGGACTCATAAGCACCAAGTTTTCTGTGATGGTAAGTAAGGAGAAATCTTCGGTTTCGGCCAATTTTCTCATTTTTTCAATATAACCTCACTCGGACCTCTATTTTTTATGAAATCAGTTTTATTGCACTCTTACTCGTCGTATAAGACCGTGGAATGGTTGAAAGTATTTCTCATATCGGACTCATAAGCACCAAGTTTCTGTGATGGTAAGTAAGGAAAAATCTTCGGTTTCGGCCAATTTCTCATTTTTTCAATATAACCTCACTCGGACCCTATTTTTGATGAAATCAGTTTTATTGGAACTCTTACTCGTCGTATAAAACCGTGGAATGGTTGAAAATATTTCTCATATCGGACTCATAAGCACCAAGTTTCTGTGATGGTAAGTAAGGAGAAATCTTCGGTTTCGGCCAATTTTCTCATTTTTTCAATATAACCTCACTCGGACCTCTATTTTTGATGAAATCAGTTTTATTTGCACTCTTACTCGTCGTATAAAACCGTGGAATGGTTGAAAATATTTCTCATATCGGACTCATAAGCACCAAGTTTCTGTGATGGTAAGTAAGGAAAAATCTTCGGTTTCGGCCAATTTTCTCATTTTTTCAATATAACCTCACTCGGACCCCTATTTTTGATGAAATCAGTTTTATTGGCACTCTTACTCGTCGTATAAGACCGTGGAATGGTTGAAACTATTTCTCATATCGGACTCATAAGCACCAAGTTTTCTGTGATGGTAAGTAAGGAGAAATCTTCGGTTTCGGCCAATTTTCTCATTTTTTCAATATAACCTCACTCGGACCTCTATTTTTTATGAAATCAGTTTTATTGCACTCTTACTCGTCGTATAAGACCGTGGAATGGTTGAAAGTATTTCTCATATCGGACTCATAAGCACCAAGTTTCTGTGATGGTAAGTAAGGAAAAATCTTCGGTTTCGGCCAATTTTCTCATTTTTTCAATATAACCTCACTCGGACCCCTATTTTTGATGAAATCAGTTTTATTTGCACTCTACTCGTCGTATAAGACCGTGGAATGGTTGAAACTATTTCTCATATCGGACTCATAAGCACCAAGTTTTCTGTGATGGTAAGTAAGGAGAAATCTTCGGTTTCGGCCAATTTTCTCATTTTTTCAATATAACCTCACTCGGACCTCTATTTTTTATGAAATCAGTTTTTTTGGCACTCTTACTCGTCGTATAAGACCGTGGAATGGTTGAAAGTATTTCTCATATCGGACTCATAAGCACCAAGTTTCTGTGATGGTAAGTAAGGAGAAATCTTCGGTTTCGGCCAATTTTCTCATTTTTTCAATATAACCTCACTCGGACCCCTATTTTTGATGAAATCAGTTTTATTTGCACTCTTACTCGTCGTATAAGACCGTGGAATGGTTGAAACTATTTCTCATATCGGACTCATAAGCACCAAGTTTTGTGATGGTAAGTAAGGAAAAATCTTCGGTTTCGGCCAATTTTCTCATTTTTTCAATATAACCTCACTCGGACCCCTATTTTTGATGAAATCAGTTTTATTTGCACTCTTACTCGTCGTATAAGACCGTGGAATGGTTGAAACTATTTCTCATATCGGACTCATAAGCACCAAGTTTTCTGTGATGGTAAGTAAGGAGAAATCTTCGGTTTCGGCCAATTTTCTCATTTTTTCAATATAACCTCACTCGGACCTCTATTTTTTGATGAAATCAGTTTTATTGGCACTCTTACTCGTCGTATAAAACCGTGGAATGGTTGAAAATATTTCTCATATCGGACTCATAAGCACCAAGTTTTCTGTGATGGTAAGTAAGGAAAAATCTTCGGTTTCGGCCAATTTTCTCATTTTTTCAATATAACCTCACTCGGACCCCTATTTTTGATGAAATCAGTTTTATTTGCACTCTTACTCGTCGTATAAGACTGTGGAATGGTTGAAACGATTTCTCATATCGGACTCATAAGCACCAAGTTTTCTGTGATGGTAAGTAAGGAAAAATCTTCGGTTTCGGCCAATTTTCTCATTTTTTCAATATAACCTCACTCGGACCTCTATTTTTTATGAAATCAGTTTTATTGGCACTCTTACTCGTCGTATAAGACCGTGGAATGGTTGAAACTATTTCTCATATCGGACTCATAAGCACCAAGTTTCTGTGATGGTAAGTAAGGAAAAATCTTCGGTTTCGGCCAATTTTCTCATTTTTTCAATATAACCTCACTCGGACCCTATTTTTGATGAAATCAGTTTTATTTGCACTCTTACTCGTCGTATAAGACCGTGGAATGGTTGAAACTATTTCTCATATCGGACTCATAAGCACCAAGTTTTCTGTGATGGTAAGTAAGGAGAAATCTTCGGTTTCGGCCAATTTTCTCATTTTTTCAATATAACCTCACTCGGACCTCTATTTTTATGAAATCAGTTTTTTGCACTCTTACTCGTCGTATAAGACCGTGGAATGGTTGAAAGTATTTCTCATATCGGACTCATAAGCACCAAGTTTCTGTGATGGTAAGTAAGGAGAAATCTTCGGTTTCGGCCAATTTTCTCATTTTTTCAATATAACCTCACTCGGACCCCTATTTTTGATGAAATCAGTTTTATTTGCACTCTTACTCGTCGTATAAGACGTGGAATGGTTGAAACTATTTCTCATATCGGACTCATAAGCACCAAGTTTCTGTGATGGTAAGTAAGGAAAAATCTTCGGTTTCGGCCAATTTTCTCATTTTTTCAATATAACCTCACTCGGACCCCTATTTTTTGATGAAATCAGTTTTATTTGCACTCTTACTCGTCGTATAAGACCGTGGAATGGTTGAAACTATTTCTCATATCGGATTCATAAGCACCAAGTTTCTGTGATGGTAAGTAAGGAAAAATCTTCGGTTTCGGCCAATTTTCTCATTTTTTCAATATAACCTCACTCGGACCCCTATTTTTGATGAAATCAGTTTTATTTGCACTCTTACTCGTCGTATAAGACCGTGGAATGGTTGAAACTATTTCTCATATCGGACTCATAAGCACCAAGTTTTCTGTGATGGTAAGTAAGGAGAAATCTTCGGTTTCGGCCAATTTTCTCATTTTTTCAATATAACCTCACTCGGACCTCTATTTTTGATGAAATCAGTTTTATTGGCACTCTTACTCGTCGTATAAAACCGTGGAATGGTTGAAAATATTTCTCATATCGGACTCATAAGCACCAAGTTTCTGTGATGGTAAGTAAGGAAAAATCTTCGGTTTCGGCCATTTTCTCATTTTTTCAATATAACCTCACTCGGACCCCTATTTTTGATGAAATCAGTTTTATTTGCACTCTTACTCGTCGTATAAGACCGTGGAATGGTTGAAACTATTTCTCATATCGGACTCATAAGCACCAAGTTTTCTGTGATGGTAAGTAAGGAGAAATCTTCGGTTTCGGCCAATTTTCTCATTTTTTCAATATAACCTCACTCGGACCTCTATTTTTTATGAAATCAGTTTTATTGGCACTCTTACTCGTCGTATAAGACCGTGGAATGGTTGAAACTATTTCTCATATCGGACTCATAAGCACCAAGTTTTCTGTGATGGTAAGTAAGGAAAAATCTTCGGTTTCGGCCAATTTTCTCATTTTTTCAATATAACCTCACTCGGACCTCTATTTTTTATGAAATCAGTTTTATTGGCACTCTTACTCGTCGTATAAGACCGTGGAATGGTTGAAAGTATTTCTCATATCGGACTCATAAGCACCAAGTTTTCTGTGATGGTAAGTAAGGAAAAATCTTCGGTTTCGGCCAATTTTCTCATTTTTTCAATATAACCTCACTCGGACCCCTATTTTTTATGAAATCAGTTTTATTTGCACTCTTACTCGTCGTATAAGACCGTGGAATGGTTGAAACTATTTCTCATATCGGACTCATAAGCACCAAGTTTCTGTGATGGTAAGTAAGGAAAAATCTTCGGTTTCGGCCAATTTTCTCATTTTTTCAATATAACCTCACTCGGACCCCTATTTTTGATGAAATCAGTTTTATTTGCACTCTTACTCGTCGTATAAGACCGTGGAATGGTTGAAACTATTTCTCATATCGGACTCATAAGCACCAAGTTTCTGTGATGGTAAGTAAGGAAAAATCTTCGGTTTCGGCCAATTTTCTCATTTTTTCAATATAACCTCACTCGGACCCTATTTTTAATGAAATCAGTTTTATTTGCACTCTTACTCGTCGTATAAGACCGTGGAATGGTTGAAAATATTTCTCATATCGGACTCATAAGCACCAAGTTTTCTGTGATGGTAAGTAAGGAAAAATCTTCGGTTTCGGCCAATTTTCTCATTTTTTCAATATAACCTCACTCGGACCTCTATTTTTGATGAAATCAGTTTTATTTGCACTCTTACTCGTCGTATAAAACCGTGGAATGGTTGAAAATATTTCTCATATCGGACTCATAAGCACCAAGTTTCTGTGATGGTAAGTAAGGAAAAATCTTCGGTTTCGGCCAATTTTCTCATTTTTTCAATATAACCTCACTCGGACCCCTATTTTTGATGAAATCAGTTTATTTGCACTCTTACTCGTCGTCGTATAAGACCGTGGAATGGTTGAAACTATTTCTCATATCGGACTCATAAGCACCAAGTTTCTGTGATGGTAAGTAAGGAAAATCTTCGGTTTCGGCCAATTTTCTCATTTTTTCAATATAACCTCACTCGGACCCCTATTTTTGATGAAATCAGTTTTATTTGCACTCTTACTCGTCGTATAAGACCGTGGAATGGTTGAAACTATTTCTCATATCGGACTCATAAGCACCAAGTTTTCTGTGATGGTAAGTAAGGAGAAATCTTCGGTTTCGGCCAATTTTCTCATTTTTTCAATATAACCTCACTCGGACCTCTATTTTTGATGAAATCAGTTTTATTTGCACTCTTACTCGTCGTATAAGACCGTGGAATGGTTGAAAATATTTCTCATATCGGACTCATAAGCACCAAGTTTCTGTGATGGTAAGTAAGGAAAAATCTTCGGTTTCGGCAATTTTCTCATTTTTTCAATATAACCTCACTCGGACCCCTATTTTTGATGAAATCAGTTTTATTTGCACTCTTACTCGTCGTATAAGACCGTGGAATGGTTGAAACTATTTCTCATATCGGACTCATAAGCACCAAGTTTTCTGTGATGGTAAGTAAGGAGAAATCTTCGGTTTCGGCCAATTTTCTCATTTTTTCAATATAACCTCACTCGGACCTCTATTTTTTATGAAATCAGTTTTATTGCACTCTTACTCGTCGTATAAGACCGTGGAATGGTTGAAACTATTTCTCATATCGGACTCATAAGCACCAAGTTTTCTGTGATGGTAAGTAAGGAAAAATCTTCGGTTTCGGCCAATTTTCTCATTTTTTCAATATAACCTCACTCGGACCTCTATTTTTTATGAAATCAGTTTTTTTTGCACTCTTACTCGTCGTATAAGACCGTGGAATGGTTGAAAGTATTTCTCATATCGGACTCATAAGCACCAAGTTTCTGTGATGGTAAGTAAGGAAAATCTTCGGTTTCGGCCAATTTTCTATTTTTTTCAATATAACCTCACTCGGACCTCTATTTTTTATGAAATCAGTTTTATTTGCACTCTTACTCGTCGTATAAGACCGTGGAATGGTTGAAACTATTTCTCATATCGGACTCATAAGCACCAAGTTTCTGTGATGGTAAGTAAGGAAAAATCTTCGGTTTCGGCCAATTTTCTCATTTTTTCAATATAACCTCACTCGGACCTCTATTTTTGTGAAATCAGTTTTATTTGCACTCTTACTCGTCGTATAAGACCGTGGAATGGTTGAAACTATTTCTCATATCGGACTCATAAGCACCAAGTTTTCTGTGATGGTAAGTAAGGAAAAATCTTCGGTTTCGGCCATTTTCTCATTTTTTCAATATAACCTCACTCGGACCCCTATTTTTGATGAAATCAGTTTTATTTGCACTCTTACTCGTCGTATAAGACCGTGGAATGGTTGAAACTATTTCTCATATCGGACTCATAAGCACCAAGTTTTCTGTGATGGTAAGTAAGGAAAATCTTCGGTTTCGGCCAATTTTCTCATTTTTTCAATATAACCTCACTCGGACCTCTATTTTTGATGAAATCAGTTTTATTTGCACTCTTACTCGTCGTATAAGACCGTGGAATGGTTGAAATATTTCTCATATCGGACTCATAAGCACCAAGTTTCTGTGATGGTAAGTAAGGAAAAATCTTCGGTTTCGGCCAATTTTCTCATTTTTTCAATATAACCTCACTCGGACCTATTTTTTATGAAATCAGTTTTTTTGCACTCTTACTCGTCGTATAAGACCGTGGAATGGTTGAAACTATTTCTCATATCGGACTCATAAGCACCAAGTTTCTGTGATGGTAAGTAAGGAAAATCTTCGGTTTCGGCCAATTTTCTCATTTTTTCAATATAACCTCACTCGACCTCTATTTTTGATGAAATCAGTTTTATTTGCACTCTAACTCGTCGTATAAGACCGTGGAATGGTTGAAATATTTCTCATATCGGACTCATCAAAGCACCAAGTTTCTGTGATGGTAAGTAAGGAAAAATCTTCGGTTTCGGCCAATTTTCTCATTTTTTCAATATAACCTCACTCGGACCCTATTTTTGATGAAATCAGTTTTATTTGCACTCTTACTCGTCGTATAAGACCGTGGAATGGTTGAAATATTTCTCATATCGGACTCATAAGCACCAAGTTTCTGTGATGGTAAGTAAGGAAAAATCTTCGGTTTCGGCCAATTTTCTCATTTTTTCAATATAACCTCACTCGGACCTCTATTTTTGATGAAATCAGTTTTATTTGCACTCTTACTCGTCGTATAAAACCGTGGAATGGTTGAAATATTTCTCATATCGGACTCATAAGCACCAAGTTTCTGTGATGGTAAGTAAGGAAAAATCTTCGGTTTCGGCAATTTTCTCATTTTTTCAATATAACCTCACTCGGACCCCTATTTTTGATGAAATCAGTTTTATTTGCACTCTTACTCGTCGTATAAGACCGTGGAATGGTTGAAACTATTTCTCATATCGGACTCATAAGCACCAAGTTTTCTGTGATGGTAAGTAAGGAGAAATCTTCGGTTTCGGCCAATTTTCTCTCATTTTTTCAATATAACCTCACTCGGACCTCTATTTTTTATGAAATCAGTTTTATTGGCACTCTTACTCGTCGTATAAGACCGTGGAATGGTTGAAAATTTT